>CM042409.1:40548450-40815950 GCA_023634145.1 Thymallus thymallus | reverse complement strand
AAGGCTTTTTTATGTTCATTGGAGTTTCATCTATGCCCTTATATTAGTTATATTCAAGAATAAAGCCAATCATTAATTTTGATTGTGATTCATATGAATGTACCGTAGTAAAATGTCATTCAGTATAATGTTTTTTTCATTTATTTTATGCCGATTTTTCATAATCACAAGGTGATCCCATGAACTATTATTAGTAGCAGCAATAGTATTTTTCTTTTAGCTATTTTTTAAGTTATAAAACTGTGTAAAAAACTGGATAAGATGTTTAAAATGTGCAGGCTAGATGAACCTCGATCGCTTCCATACTAGAGAGAGCGAGAGGAATGACCCCTACGCCACACACATAAAGACCATGGGTTTTACTATGCAACATAGTTTAACTGACACTGACCCATCCGCCACACACATAAAGAACATGGGTTTTACTATGCAACATAGTTTAACTGACACTGACCCATCCGCCACACACATAAAGAACATGGGTTTTACTATGCAACATAGTTTAACTGACACTGACCCATCCGCCACACACATAAAGACCATGGGTTTTACTATGCAACATAGTTTAACTGACACTGACCCATCCGCCACACACATAAAGAACATGGGTTTTACTATGCAACATAGTTTAACTGACACTGACCCATCCGCCACACACATAAAGAACATGGGTTTTACTATGCAACATAGTTTAACTGACACTGACCCATCCGCCACACACATAAAGACCATGGGTTTTACTATGCAACATAGTTTAACTGACACTGACCCATCCGCCACACACATAAAGAACATGGGTTTTACTATGCAACATAGTTTAACTGACACTGACCCATCCGCCACATACATAAAGAACATGGGTTTTACTATGCAACATAGTTTAACTGACACTGACCCATCCGCCACACACATAAAGAACATGGGTTTTACTATGCAACATAGTTTAACTGACACTGACCCATCCGCCACACACATAAAGAACATGGGTTTTACTATGCAACATAGTTTAACTGACACTGACCCATCCGCCACATACATAAAGAACATGGGTTTTACTATGCAACATAGTTTAACTGACACTGACCCATCCGCCACACACATAAAGAACATGGGTTTTACTATGCAACATAGTTTAACTGACACTGACCCATCCGCCACACACATAAAGACCATGGGTTTTACTATGCAACATAGTTTAACTGACACACAAGGTACAATTCCTCACCACATTCATTTGTTAGATTTTTTTCACCGCGCCTCCTCTGATTTAATCTGACATTTTTCCCTCTTTTTTTTCAGCCTCAGATTGTGTCGTTGTTTGGATTGGTGGATGATCAGGATTGACATCCTTCTTTCTTCTAAATAACGAAAATCTAACAGTTATGACACTGGCACAGAATAGGATTCGCATCCATTATATGTTATTAGTAGTCTATTAATAGTAGGCTATACAATGATAATACTTAGTTTAAAAGTTAAATCAACTCCCTCTCCCTTTCTCTCTCAAACATGTGTTGTTACTATTTCATTACTAATGTTGATAATAATCACTATAATCTGAGCGGCAACACTTTACTTTGCATTAAATTGCATTATTCCATAGTTAATGTTGTAATTATGTATTGTTACACTGTAACATTTCTATTCAATGCAGGTACACTAATGCAATTTCAAGATACCTACACAAAATAGCTACATAAAATGCCCATCAAACTACTTCAATTCAAACTTGTACAGTCTCGATTTTCCATAAAGTGCCCCAAATGTGAAGCAGCTATAATTCATAATCCATTTTTAATCCATAATTGTGTGTGTAATATTATATTAACTAATATAATCCATCAGTTATACCTTGTGTAATAGTGCAACATAATGTTAAGTGTTATCCACCCAGCTTTATATCTTATTAGTGTTGCTGACAGTAGCATGAAACCATGACAACAATACCTTGCTTTCCTCCTGTCTTTTCTCCCTAGCAACTGGATCTGTCTTAATCTTTTGTCTGTGCCTGTCACGAGTCGGGAGTGAGCGAGACCAAGGCGCAGCACATTCATAGTTCGACATTTATTTATACACTCCAAGACAAACTTTACAAACAAAACCACGGGTACACAAAACAACGAAACACACCTACTTGTGACCTGCGATATATATAATTTATGACCCACAGCCCCGGTGTGGAAACATACATGCATATGTAGGATCCCTAATTAGAGACGATGCACTGCAGCTGCCTCTAATTAGAGATCCTACACAAACCACCTACAAACCCAGAAAATGATAGACCTGTCAGACTCTGACCATGGCCCATAGAGAAGCAATAGGCTTCTCTATGACAGTGCCGTGCAGCCCTCTCCTTATTTTACAACACCATCTACGGTATAAAGACAATGTGCCTTGAAATACCTTAAAATGCCATTAAATAGTTTAAAATTATAATATTCAGTGTTCATACAACAACTAAATATGAATTGCATGATTAAATGTTGTAAACTAGTGAAAAGATGGGATAACGAAGCTACTGTCATTCAGCATAACGGGTGACATTGTGGTATAACATGAAACTTTTGTTGTGCTGAAGGACAAAAGCGTGATACTGAAGGATTGATTTGATACATAAACATATTTAACAGGCAGTTCCTTGGCCACCTATGTAAAGTCATGACCTTGACCTATAAAGATTATCTTTACTTAATATAGCTTTTTATAAAATATTAACATTAAAAGTATGTTTTCTGTGTTGTACTGAAGGACATGCGTTTTTGTTACTAAGGTTACTAGAGGGTGAAAAGGTGAAATCAGCAAATATTTCAGAGAGATTTATTCACCTCATCACATTGATAGAGGGTCTTCAATGGGTCTTCTTTGTGATGTCACACACTGTCATATGATTACCATCATGTGATATGCTTTAAAATGGCTTTTTACCTACTGAATGACATTGATTTTTATTTTGTTTTTGATACAGTATGTCGCCCATTATTCTATATATTGTTCCAAACACTAACACAATTATGCCATGGGTGTTCATTTATATTTTTAGGATGAATTTCTACATTTTAAAAACTTACAATTTTACAATTTTAACACTTTAGAGCTCAATAACTCCCTTAATGTAATAGTTTGCAACACACATATTTTAGGGGTCAAAAGAAGGGTAAGAGTTGAGTGACTTAATATTGTATTTATACATATTTCTCTTTTTATGTTAAATGAATGGCCTTCGGACACCAAATTTACACCTCTTGTCTTTGACCCTAATACATTCACGTTACCATTTCAAATCTAATTTGACAAATGTACTTAAGGGGCAATCTGACATTCAAACAATGACAAAGGGACGCCCCGCCACCTTTTTGGGTGTTGGCCTCAATGTCGGAATTGAATTGAGAATGCATCATACATTCCAATTCTTGAATTTGAATTGAGTAGTAAACAGGATACAGAATTGCAATTAAAGGAAATATATTTTAATTCAGTGAAATTCAATATTCTATATTAGGTGTAGTCTATATAAATATAAATCTACATAAAACATCAAAAATGTTGTTATATTATAAGAATATAAAATATTGTTGAAACAATTGATTTTCAGGACACACTCTTAAAATGTATGATTAAGGAAAAACACATGTCATTAATCACTTAAATGTTAAATATGGAGAAAATACTACATTTCCCAGAATGCGTCACTTTTAAAAAGAAGCCAAACTAATTAAAAAGTTGTTTGAAATATAACTGGCTATTCTAAGCACTAAGGTTAAAAGAGGATATGAACGTTGTTCACAGAGAAAATATTATATATTCTTCGGTATCTGGAAGTGTGACTGTCAGAATTAAACTTTCATGTTCTATAACTGAGTGGAATTTCTTTGAATTGCACTGAATTAAATTCTACTCCCAGTCACTGAAAAAGCGAACTAGAGAGGAGGGAGGAACTCATATTGCAGGGGAACTCACTGCATTACTTCCATAATAGGTTGTATCCTAAATGTCACGTTTTTCCCTACATAGTGTCATAATAGAGGGACATTTTGGACGCAACCATAGTGTCATAGTGGGTTTCGTAACACTTGGTAGGGGGAGAGAGAGGAGCTAGACCTCCATTGATGTATCAGACATTGGTAGTCCAGTACAGTGCATCACAGAGCAGAACAGTTCTGGCTACACAAGCCCAGATCAGCTTAATGCTTTTAAGTTCTGGCTACCAGAACCTCCCGAGCTTAGATTTTCATGTCTGTTGCTAATTAACATTTTACAGGGATCAATTTTCAAAGACATGAGGCGAAACACAACAGCCCTTCTTATCAAAGGGCCGGAAGACAGAGAGGTGAAGTCGGATGTCACAGTGTTGCTGTTTTTAGCCTGTTTGTCTCTGCTTCTACTGGCCTCGTCCCAAATGGCACCCTTTTCCCTGTATATATACTTATGGGCCCTGGTCAAAAGTAGTGCATTATGTAGGGAATAGGGTGTCATTTGTGAGGAACACATTATGCCATTAGCATTGTTGTCTCTATAACCTGTTAGATCGTATGCCTTGACAGCGTGATATATAGACCTAAAGGCCGAGACAATAAGAAGTCACAGTGGCAGAATAAATCCAACCACACCTTGATTTCATCATAATTCTTATTTACAATGACGGCCTACACCCTGCCTAACTTCCTTTTGTGGGCTACATGTTGAACTTCCATCCTCTCGGGCCAGGGGCACAATGTATACATTATGTAACACAGAGACACAATAAATAAATAAAATAATTGTAAAAAAATTTGGAAGGCTTTCCTTTTTATCCATGAATACACACCACTGGCCCTTAGCAAATGTTTTGCCCCAGACCATTGAAGGGCCTCAAGGATAAGTATGTGATCCTTTTAACAAAGGCAACAATCTCATTGGTCAAAAAGCATGTTTTTATGTCTTACATAATATCTTTCCCTTATTTCCAAATAACTTTCGTAGCATCATTGATTCAAAAACCTGCTGGCTATACATTTTTCTAGAACCAATTGTCCATAAAGTTATATGTCATCATTATGAGGTTGTACATTGACTATAAAATTAAGTTTAGTAAATGTTGGTTTAGCAACTAGAAAAAAAACATAATCTGGTTATAAATTGAATATCTAATCAAATAACAACCAATGTTTAAAATCTTTCCATTTGTAAATTGGTGTAAAAATCTATCTATGAATGTCAAGCTTCCAAGAAATACTACTACTTCTACTACTACCGCTAAGTGTACGATTTCTCTTAAGACTGATATTTCATTCTCTCCACTCCTTCTATTGTTATAAAAACTCATACAATTGCTTCAGGCAGTCAAATACCAGCCTGTGCCTTTACGTAATCATAGGGCCTATTCTTCCAGTGCTCTCTAGTGAGAGCCTATCAGGTGTAGTGAGGCTGTACACTTAACTCTCTATAGAGCCGGCTATACAGTACTTAACGGTCCGCACATAAGGAGAGGCACACAGAGAGCCAGGGTCTAATCAGAGAAATACAACCACACTTGGGCGACACTTGACAAACAGCAGTTCTTTTTTCTTTTTTTTTTACTAGGCAAGTCAGTTTAGGACAAATTCTTATTTACATTGACGGCCTACCAAAAGGCAAAAAACATCCTGCTGGGGACGGGGATTAAAAATAACAATACATACAAATACTAATAAATAAAATATAAATGTAGGACCAAACACACATCACGACAAGAGAGACAAAACAACACTACATAAAGAGAGACCTAAGACAGCAAGGCAGCAACATGACAACAACATGGTAGCAACACAACATGGTAGCAGCACAAAACATGGTACAAACATTATTGGGCACAGACAACAGCACAAAGGGCAAGAAGGTAGAGATGACAATACATCACACAAAGCAGCCACATCACACAAAGCAGATAAAACTGTCCAGTTTGAGTGTTTGTTGCAGCTCGTTCCAGTCGCTAGCTGCAGTGAACTGAAAAGACGAGCAACCCAGGGATGTGTGTGCTTTGGGGACCTTTAACAGAATGTGACTGGAAGAACGGGTGTTGTATGTGGAGGATGAGGGCTGCAGTAGATATCTCAGATAGGGGGGAGTGAGGACTAAGAGGGTTTTATAAATAAGCATCAACCAGTGGGTCTTGTGATGGGTATACAGAGATGACCAGTTTACAGAGGAGGATAGAGTGCAGTGATGTGTCCTATAAGGAGCATTGGTGGCAAATCTGATGGCCGAATGGTAAAGAACATCTAGCCGCTTGAGAACACCCTTACCTGCCGATCTATAAATGATGTCTCCGTAATCTAGCATGGGTAGGATGGTCATCTGGATCAGGGTTAGTTTGGCAGCTGGGGTGAAAGAGGAGTGATTACGATAGAGGAAACCAAGTCTAGATTTAACTTTAGCCTGCAGCTTTGATATGTGCTGACAGAAGGACAGTGTATGGTCTAGCTATACTCCCAAGTACTTGTATAATGTGACTACCTCAAGCTCTAAACCCTCAGAGGTAGTAATCACACCTATGGGGGGAGGGGCATTCTTCTTACCAAACCACATGACCTTTATTTTGGAGGTGTTCAGAACAAGGTTAAGGGTAGAGAAAGCTTGTTGGACACTAAGAAAGTAGAGCATTTAACACAAACTCCGGGGAGGGGCCATCTGAATATAAGACTGTATCATCTGTATTTGGCGGCAGGTAGCCCAGTGGTTAGAGTGTTGGGCCCATAACCGAAAGGTTGCTGGATCGAATCCCCGAGCTGACAAGGTAAAAATCTGTGGTTCTGCCCCTGAACAAGGCAGTTAACCCACTGTTCCTAGGCCGTCATTGAAAATAAGAATTTGTTCTTAACTGACTTGCCTAGTAAAATAAAGGTTAAATAAAATAAAAAAATAAATCTGCATATAAATGGATGAGAGAGCTTCCTGCTGCCTGAGCTATGTTGTTTATTGATTGAGAAGAGCATGGGGCCTAGGAATGAGCCTTGGGGTACTCCCTTGGTGCCAGGCAGTGGCTGAGACAGCAGATGTTCTGACTCTGTACACTGCACTCTTTGAGAGAGGTAGTTAGCAAACCAGGCCAAAGACCCCTCAGAGACACCAATACTCCTTAGCCGGCCCACAAGAATGGAATGGTCTACCGTATCAAAAGCTTTGGCCAAGTCAATAAAAATAGCAGCACAACATTGCTTAGAATCAAGGGCAGTGGTGACATCATTGATGACCTGTAAGATTGCAGTGGCACATCCATAACCTGAGCGGAAACCAGATTGCATACCAGAGAGAATACTATAGACATTCCAACACATCCAGAATGGAGAGACGGGTTAAAAAGGTTGGAGATAGGCTTGGTGATGATAGGGGCAGCAACCTTAAAGAAGAAAGGGTCTAAACCATCTGACCCAGATGTTTTTTTGGGGTCAAGTTTCAGGAGCTCCTTTAGTACCAGACTCAGTAACTGCCTCCAGGGGAAAAAGAGGGAGGAGCATCAGGGATAGTTTCATTAGAAGGGGGGGCAGATGAGGAAATGTTGGACGGGCAAGGAGGCGTGGCTGAGTCTAATAGGAATCCTGACTTAATGAAGTGTTGATTAAAGAGCTCAGCCATGTGCTTCTTGTCAGTAACAACCACATCATCAACTTTAAGGGACATGGGCAGCTGTGAGGAGGAGGGTTTATTCTCCAGGTCTTGAACCGTTTTCCAGAACTTCTTGGGGTTAGACCCACAGAGAGAGAACCTTTCCTTAAAGTAACTAACTTTGGCCTTCTGGATAGCCTGAGTGCACTTATTTCTCATTTGCCTGAACGAGAGTCAGCCTGAGTAAGCGTGTGCCGGGCCTTTCGCTAAATGCAATTCTAGAGGTGGAGTAACTCTGCAAGATAACGGTAGAACCAGGGACTGAACCTGTTTTTAATTCTAATTTTCTTTATGGGGGCGTGTTTGTTAACAATACCACTGAAAAAATCAAAAAAGAAGGTCCAAGCGTCTTCGACAGAGGGGATCAAGCTGATTCAATTCCATATTGCAGAAGCCAGTTCATGAAGGAAGGATTGCTCATTAAAGTTTTTTGAAAGCGTCTATGACAAATCAGGACAGGTCGTTTCACTGAGCAGCCATTACGAACACAGGCTGTAAAACACAGATCACTAAGGTCATTACAGAAAACACCAGACTGATACCTATCAGGATTATTTGTGAGGATAACATCAAGAAGAGTTGCCTTTTCTGGGTTTTTGTAGTCATACCTTGTGGGATTGCTAATAATCTGAGAAAGATTTAGGGAGTCCCATTGCTTTAGGACTTGGTCAGGTGGTTTAAGCATGTCCCAGTTTAGGTCACGTAGCAGGACAAATTCAGACTTAGTGTAAGGGACCAGGAGAGAGCTTAGGACAGGTAGGGTACAGGCCGGTGCTGATAGCACCCAGCAACAGTCAACAAAGAGTTATTTGAAACTTCAATACTTAAAACCAGCAAATCAAATTGTTTTTGGGACAGACTTGGTGGAGACAACCGAGCACTGAAGGTGATCCTTGGTAAAAATGGCCACTCCCCCACCTTTGGAAGATCTGTCTTGCCGAAAAAGGTTATAACCAGCTTGTGCTCACTTCGGCAGTACATATACTAAAATTGGATCGATACAGAGAAGATTAGCATGGCCCCTGCGAATGCATGACACGCAAATTCGTGAAGCGCTCCATATTTTTCAAGAAATGTCCCTCTCGGGGATCAATAAAGTACCTATCTATCTATCTACCAGAAGGTTAACATCAGTATTCATAACTCTCTTCCTTAACCACGTCTCAGTAATGAACCCACACTTTCAGATTCTAGTGTTAACGTGCAGAAAACCCAGGCTTTTACGAGAGCAGAAATCAGTGAAGTAGATATCAGAGCACAAGTCAGAATTGGGGCTAGCAACAGTAGATAGGCCAGGGTGTACATGCACATTACCAGATATCATCAACAGTAATACAATCAAGGCATGGCAGAGCACAGGGAGAGCTCTGCAGTGCTGATGTATGACATCTGAATGTGCATCAGATGGCAACAAGATCATATTGTACAGCAATTTCATCAGGTAACATGAATACAAAGCCGGCGGGAGGTGGTTAGAATGGGATGGGAGGCCAAAAGTCAGTGTAACCAATAGAGACAGACATAGTCTGTCCCATGGTTGGGTAAAGAAAGTTTGTAGTCAACAAAGCACGTATGAGACATCAGGCAAATGCCAAAATAGAAAAATGCGCAAGAAAAAAATAAAATATATAACGACTTGAGGCTAGCCATTGTAAGACAGATTGCCTGTGTGCTGTAGGCAAAATGCCAGTGAATGGTCTCTGAATAGCAGGAGGGGGCTTCAAAGCCTCTGGATCTGGGTGGGGTAGCCTGAATTTGTTGGGCTCCAAGGATTCGACACCTCTTGCTTCACACGTCAGTGCTAATTGAAGTTGTGTCTCTTTGTCATTGGTAGCCTTAGCATTCAGCCCTTGTAAAGTAAAAATATATTGAAGTAATGTATTTTTCTTTCTGTTCAGAGGAAAAGGAAAGCCTATCGCTCAGCTGACCAGGGAGTGAACCAGAGTCTATAGACAGAACGAGACATAATATACCATACGCTTCATGTCACGTGGCATCCATGTATTCTGTTCATTGTTGTTAATGTCTGGAAGGGCTTGTCCAGTTCTGTTATCGTAAAGGCGAGCATACCTTCAGCCATTCATGCAGTGCGTACATCTCTGCCTGAAGCAAAAAAAACTGGGTTTGAAGCGATAACAGACACAATGAATCATTTATGTTCAGAATACTGTATGTACTCATTATCAAATCAAATTTTATTTGTCACATGCATCGTAAACAGCAGGTGTAGACTGACCGTGAAATGCATATTTACGAGCTCTTCTCAACAATACAGAGAGAAAAACAAGAGAAATAATAAGAAACTAGAAAAATAATAACACAAGCAATAAATACACAATGAGTAATGATCTTGGCTATATACACAGAGTACCAGTACTGAGTTGATGTGCAGGGGTACGAGGTAATTGAGGTAGATATGTACATACAGTATAGGTAGGGACTAAGTAACTAGGCAAGAGGATAGATAATTAACAGTAGCAGCAGCGTATGTGATGAGTCAAAAGAGTCAATGCAGATAGTTTGGGTAGCTTTCGGTTAACTAATTATTTAGCAGTATTATGGCTCGGGGTAGAAGCTGTTGAGGTTCCTGTTGGTTCCTGTTGGTTCCAGACTTCCAGACTTGAGTAGCTGGAGTCTTTGACAATTTTTAGCGCCTTCCTCTGACATTTTTAGCGCCTTCTGCCCCAGTGATGCACTGGGCTGTACATACTACCCTCTGTAGCACCTTGCAGCCGGATGCCAAGCAGTTGCCATACCTAGCGGTGATACAGCAAGTCAAGATTCTCTCAATGGTGCAGTTGTAGAACTTTGTCTTGCTGACGTTGAGGGAGAGGTTGTTGTCGTGGCACCACACTGCCAGGTCTCTGACCTCCTCCCTGTAGGCGGTCTCATCGTCGTCGGTGATCAGGCCAACCACCGTTGTGTCGTCTTCAAATTGAATGATGGTTTTGCAGTTGTGCTCGGCCATGCAGTCATGGGTGAACAGGGAACACAGGAGGGGACAAAGCACACACCACTGAGGGGCCCCCGTGTTGAGGGTCAGCGTGGCGGATGTGTTGTTGCCTACCCTTACCACCTGGGGACGGTCCGTCAGGAAGTCCAGGATCCAGTTGCAGAGGGGGTGTTTAATCCCAGGGTCCTTAGTTTAGTGATGAGTTGAACGCTGAACTCTGGTCAATGAACAGCATTCTCACGTAGGTGTTCCTTTTGTCCAGGTGGGAAAGGGCAGTGTGCTGTGGATCTGTTGGGAGCGGTAATGCGAATTGGAGTGGGTCTAGGGTATCTGGGATGATGATGTTGATATGAGCCATGAGCATTTCATGGCTACAGATGTGAGTGCTACGGGGCGATAGTCATTTAGACAGGTTACCTTGGCATTCTTGGGCACAGGGGCTATGGTGATCTGCTTGAAACATGTAGGTATTACAGATTGGGTCAGGGAGAGGTTGAACATGTCAGTGAAGACACTTGCCAGCTAGTCAGCACATGCTCTGCGTATGCGTCCTGGTAATTCTTCTTGCCCTGCGGCCTTGTCAATGTTAACCTGTTTAAAGTTCTTATTCACATCGGCTACGGAGAGCGTCATCACACAGTTGTCCGGAACAGCTGGTGCTCTCATGCATGGTTTAGTGTTGCTAGCCTCAAAGCGAGCTTAGAAGGTATTTAGCTCGTCTGGTCGGCTTGTGTCACTGGACAACTCGCTGCTGGCTTTCCCTTTGTAATCCTTGATGTTTTTTTATATATGCTTTACCCTGGGAGGCTTGCTGGGCATACTAACACACACACACACACACACTCACTCACAAACACACACGCACACACATGCACATGCACACGCACAAGCACACACATCAGCTGTCACATCAACCAGTGCAGGCTTGTCTTCTGACAGCGTGTCTGAAATCATGTTCAGCTCATCTGTCTCCAGCGGCTGTCAGTCAACTAGGCTAAGAAGATCCGGTGTGGACAGTGAAGCATGCAGAACAAAATCACTCACATGGAGGAACTTAACATTCAAGACACATTACTATTAGATACTCAAGAAGTTAGCATTTAGAATACATACACTGCAAAACGTTTTTTGACTCTGTAAGAGTTAGTAAAAGAACCTGGTGTTAGTAACTAGTTGATTGTAATTGTGTAATTTAACTAAAATAAAATAAAAATGTCACATGCGCTGGTGTAGACTTAATCGTGAAAATGCTTGTTTACAAGCCCTTCCCAATGACACAGAGTTAAACAATTATAATACAAAATAAAATAGTAATACATGATGAGGAAAATACACAAGAAAATAGCTACTGTATATACTGGGAGTACCAGTACCAGATCAAAGTCCAGGGGAATGAGGTATTTGAGATGAGTGACTAGTCATCAGGATAGATAATAATAAGGTATTTGAGGTAGATATGTACATGAAGGCAGGGTAAAGTGACTAGGCATCAGGATAGATAATAATAAGGTATTTGAGGTTGATATGTACATGAAGGCAGGGTAAAGTGACTAGGCATCAGGATAGATAATAATAAGGTATTTGAGGTAGATATGTACATGAAGGCAGGGTAAAGTGACTAGGCATCAGGATAGATAATAATAAGGTATTTGAGGTAGATATGTACATGAAGGCAGGGTAAAGTGACTAGACATCAGGATAGATAATAATAAGGTATTTGAGGTAGATATGTATATGAAGGCAGGGTAAAGTGACTAGGCATCAGGATAGATAATAATAAGGTATTTGAGGTAGATATGTACATGAAGGCAGGGTACAGTGACTAGGCATCAGGATAGATAATAATAAGGTATTTGAGGTAGATATGTACATGAAGGCAGGGTACAGTGACTAGGCATCAGGATAGATAATAATAAGGTATTTGAGGTCTTGTTGGTTTGCGTGTGTATGTGATGCGTGTGTTTGTGTGTGTATGTAGTGTATGTGTGTCTGTGTGTGTGTGTGTGTCTGTACTCGTTTCTACCTGTGATTCTTGCTTAAGCAAAAGATGCATGCACACACATACACACACACACACACACACACAAATACACACACACACACACAAATACACACACGGTGTGGGAGAGTCAAGATCCATAATTCAGACGAGCCATCTAAGACTGACAAAAGAAGCCACTCTCAGTCCACCAAGGTCCACCAGGACACAGCAGGCCCAGGCTCTCTGCACTCAACAAACAAAACCTCTCTCTTCTACTGAGACCAGCCAGGGATGTGTCCCAAATGGCACCCTTTTCTCTATGTTGTGCACTCGGGTCAAAAGTAGTGCAATAGGGTGCCATTTAGAACGTAGCCCAAGCCTTTCAAATAGCCCAATACCAGTCCACCTAGTCTCTCTCTCACAGACTTCAATCAAAAGAAGTAAGGAGTTGGAGAGAACTCCTCACGCATACTCGCTAGTTAGTTTGCCTTTCTCCCTTGGGCCTCACAAGGGATATTGGGTAGATTGGTGCATGTATTGTAGCTTAGCAGTAGCCTCGGGTTGAGGAATTGTTTTCTGGTACTTTCTGTGCTGTACAATATAATGCGTTCATAAGCAATGCTTGAGCGCAGCGGTCTAAGGCACTGCAACTCAGTGCTAGAGGCGTCACTACAGACCCTGGTTCGATCCCAGGCTGTATTACAACCGGCCATGATCGGGAGTCCCATAGGGCGGCACACAATTGGCCCAGCGTCGTCCGGGTTAGGGGTGGGCTTGGCGGTGGTAGGCCGTCATTGTAAATAATAATTTGTTCTTAAAGGACTTGCCTAGTTAAATAAAGGTACAAAAAATAATAATAATATGTGCGTATAATAATAAGTAGTATTTGTGCAGTGTTAATGAATGCTTTGCATGGTCATTAAGTAGTATTTGTGCAGTGTTAATGAATGCTTTGCATGGTCATTAAGTAGTATTTATGCAGTGTTAATGAATGCTTTGCATGGTCATTAAGTAGTATTTATGCAGTGTTAATGAATGCTTTGCATGGTCATTAAGTAGTATTTGTGCAGTGTTAATGAAAGCTTTGCATGGTCATTAAGTAGTATTTGTGCAGTGTTAATGAATGCTTTGCATGGTCATTAAGTAGTATTTGTGCAGTGTTAATGAATGCTTTGCATGGTCATTAAGTAGTATTTATGCAGTGTTAATGAATGCTTTGCATGGTCATTAAGTAGTATTTATGCAGTGTTAATGAATGCTTTGCATGGTCATTAAGTAGTATTTGTGCAGTGTTAATGAAAGCTTTGCATGGTCATTAAGTAGTATTTGTGCAGTGTTAATGAATGCTTTGCATGGTCATTAAGTAGTATTTGTGCAGTGTTAATGAAAGCTTTGCATGGTCATTAAGTAGTATTTGTGCAGTTTCTCTGCTGCCAGCTCGCTGCTCCTCAAAATAGCTTGCTCACAAAGCTTTCCATCTCTGTTCATCTAAACCCAAACCAATGTCCGTTTACTTATTTATCGCCCAGATACATGGAGAGGAAATATCCGTAAGATCAGTCCGCTTTTTCATTTGTACTTTTAGAAGCAGGTCCCGGTTTTGCAGTCGGTCTCTGGGGGTGGAGGGGCCTTGACACTGATCCAGGTGACGCACCTGATAAGTCCCTGAATGCTACTGGCTTATCTGGCCCCACCTGATTGGTAGAACAAGGCAGTGCAGGGCTTTCGTTACTGACTGCTGCTGCCACAAACCCTGCCGCCGCTTAATATCTGGGCTTCTTGCAGGTAGAGATGATGTTGCGCCCTCTTACACAAGAGTGGTGGTGTTGTTGGTCCATGTCAAGTCCTCTGTGATGTGGAGGCAGAGGAACTTAGAACTGTTGTCTCTACTGTAGTCCTGTTGATGTGTGATGTCTCTGCTTCCTGAAGTCAACAATCAACTCCTTTGTTTTGCTGATGTTGAGGGAGAGGTTGTTGTCTCACCATTGTTGTTTATCAGGCCTTCAAACATGGTGTCCTGTTTTTTTGGGATGTATGCGTTTACATACACATGAGTTCTGATGTGGTTGTTATGTCAACTTTTGGTTTCAGGAAATAGTGTGCAATCCAAATGCATTGCCAAAACCACCTGCCTTATGCCCTCCTACGATACGCATGACAGATAATACGCAACTGATACTTTTTGTGATTACAATGAAACAGGATCATCTTATTTCAAGATGTGTTGTCTCATGCGCACGCACACACAGACACACACAGACACACACTTAATCAGCCAGTGGTGAATAATAGAACAGTTTTATCAGAAGACGTTACAGTTTCAGGGTCCACTAAAGGGCCCTTTGAAGTGAAGTGGCCTTTGCATTATGAAATGTGCAGTTTACCCATAAACAAAGACAGGAAATGGGAGCTTTAAGAAGACTAATGGAGCAGGAGCACAGCATCCAGTTAACAACAGTGAAAGGATGACATTAGGCTTCTTTATGTGCCACTGCACATTGACAGTATACACTCACAAGCACACACACACACACACACACACACACACACACACACACACACACACACACACACACACACACACACACACAAACACAGACACACACACACATATGCATGTTCACTCACATGAATGCCCACTCACACACAGGGATCATCAAAAGTGAATCACGTGCTCACTAAGCAGTGTATAGTGAGAGTCAAGTCACTAACCCATTCAAATTCACCCTTCTGTCAACAGAAGAACATTGTGATGACAGAATGTTTTGATATCTCTCTTTCTCCTTCACTGTCCTTTCTATCTTGGTATTTATGTGTCTGTATCTACAGTATATTTCTCTATATCTTATGTATTTCTTTATCTCACTCTCTCCCCTCTCTCTCTTTATCTACATGCTCTCTCTCTCTTTCTCTCTTTCCTATGGGAGTGATTTCACACCTTTCCCTCCATGTCTCTTCACGGTGGGCTATTTTTCTCCGGGTTCGTGCCGTGAGATGGGTTTTCTCTGTCTGCCTGGCAGCACTCTGAGAGCTGTACTTGTTCCCAGCTGTCAACAGAGACAAGGGAGGAGGGCTGTTGACAGTTTGACCGGGAGTGTGTCTTCACTGTCCTGATGTCCTGTCATCTGGGCTTTGGGCGAGATTGCTTTTTAGAGAGTCTGTTTGGGCCGAGGGAGAAATGGGTCAGTCGGCAGGATGCGCCTCAGGTGCTAATTTGTGGCGGCAATTCACACCTGCACAGATTCCATTAGAATCCAGACCCGGCGAGACGGTAGGCGAGACGTCGTCTTCGATCAGACCCGGCGAGTGGATAACTGATCCGGACCGAGCCCCTTTCCCCATCAGACATGGCGTTTGGATCTCTCTCTCGCACACGATTCAATTTGAGCCTAGCTCGTTTTCCCATTGTCAGGAGCACCTCGTCCAGAAATGTGCCAAGTGTAATAAAAATGTGATTGGTTTTGGGTCGGCATCCAAAATTGGCATCGCTTTGGCACCGGTGCGACATTTATGCCTCCAAGATAATTGGTTCCCTGGCATGTGGGAAGTGAGGGTGAATTTAAAATATATGACCTCATGAAAATATGGCAATCACCCCTTCTCTGCCTTTGCTCCTCTCTCCTCCCTCCCTCCACCACTCCCTCCTCCTCCCTTATACCAGTGTATAAGGAATTGGTCCAATCCCCCTCCTTCCTCCCTCCCTCCATCCCCATTTCCCTCCCTCCCTCCATCCCCATTTCCCTTCTTCCCTTCCTCCATCCCCATTTAACCCTCCCTCCATCCCTTCCTCCATCCCTCCCTCCATCCCCATTTCCCTTCCTCCCTTCTTCCTTCCAGCCCTGTCAAGCTCCACAGCCCAACAACTAATGCAGCTCTTGCCCCTCTAGGCAGTCCATGTGCAGGAGGGATGTTCCTCTGCCTAGTGGTTTCACAGCACAGAATAGGGTCTTCTCCTCTCCGCACCCTGCCTGCCAGGCTGCCATGTACCTGGAGGTCCATGATAATTAAGCTCCAATGGGGATCCAGTGTAGCTAACTTCACTTGGCTAACTGTCGCAAGACACACTGCGCCCCACTTGCCTGACTGAGTCCGGTGACATGATTTGTTGACATTGTCTGTTTGAGTGAGCAAGGAGTCTGGGGATAGAAGAACAGCCGGTAAAGTAGTACCCTATATAGGGAATAGGGTACCATTTGAGAAGTCAGTTAAATCATGCAAGAGGTATAAAGGTATTGTATATTGTATCCATATTGTATCCCTGGTGAAACACAAGAAAATGTAAATATCGGTCATTAAATGACAAGGAACCTCCCAGATTCAATCTGGGATGAAAAACAAACAAACAGAAATCTCAATAAATGTGTATTTTTCTTGGACCCCATAATCTCTGAATCATTGTTTTTTCTTGCAAGGGGGATATTCCACCCTCACCGTCAGAATCTAAAGACAGAAAACAAATGGAGTTTCAAGGGATCGCCAATTTGTATTCAGCTTCTTGGACTTTCATACAAGAACCCTTCTGCCAGATGTCTGAGGCAGAGAGCCGCTGGGTAGGCCTAGTGGGAGGATAACATTTAACAGAAGTTAAATTTAACCTTTATTTAACTAGGCAAGCCAGTTAAGAACAAATTCTTGGGACGGGGGCTGGGATAAAAAATATAAATAAAAGACAAAACATGCATCACGACAAGAGAGACAAAACAAAGAGAGACCCAAGACAACAACATAACATGGCAGCAACACATGACAACACAGCATGGTAGCAACACAACATGACAACACAGCATGGTAGCAACACAACATGGTACACACATTATTGGGCACAGACAACAGCACAAAGGGCAAGAAGGTAGAGATGACAATACATCACACAAAGCAGCCACAACTGTCAGTAAGAGTGTCCATGATTGAGTCTTTGAATGAAGGGATTGAGATAAAACTGTCCAGTTTGTTGAAGCTCGTTCCAGTCGCTAGCTGCAGCGAACTGAAAAGACGAGCGACCCAGGGATGTGTGTGTTTTGGGGACCTTTAACAGAATGTGACTGGCAGAACGGGTGTTGTATGTGGAGGATGAGGGCTGCAGTAGATATCTCAGATAGGGGGGAGTGAGGCCTAAGAGGGTTTTATAAATAAGCATCAACCAGTGGGTCTTGTGATGGGTATACAGAGATGACCAGTTTACAGAGGAGTATAGAGTGCAGTGATGTGTCCTATAAGGAGCATTGGTGGCAAATCTGATGGCCGAATGGTAAAGAACATCTAGCCGCTTGAGAACACCCTTACCTGCCGATCTATAAATTACATCTCCGTAATCTAGCATGGGTAAGATGGTCATCTGGATCAGGGTTAGTTTGGCAGCTGAGGTGAAAGAGGAGCGATTACGATAGAGGAAACCAAGACTAGATTTAACTTTAGCCTGCAGCTTTGATATGTGCTGAGAGAAGGACAGTGTACCATCTAGCCATACTCCCAAGTACTTGTATGATGTGACTACCTCAAGCTCTAACCCCTCAGAGGTAGTCATCACACCTGTGGGGAGAGGGGCATTCTTCTTACCAAACCACAATCCCTCCTGTTTTGGAGGTGTTCAAAACAAGGTTAAGGGTAGAGAAAGCTTGTTGGACACTGTTGTAGAGCATTTAACACAAAATCTGGGGAGGGGCCAGCTGAGTATATGACTGTATCATCTGCATATAAATGGATGAGAGACCATCCTGCTGCCTGAGCTATGTTGTTGATGTAAATTGAGAAGAGTGCGGGGCCTAGGAATGAGCCTTGGGGTACTCCCTTGGTGCCAGGCAGTGGCTGAGACAGCAGATTATCTGACTTTATACACTGCACTCTTTGAGAGAGGTAGTTAGCAAACCAGACCAAAGACCCCTCAGAGACACCAATACTCCTTAGCCGGTCCACAAGAATGGAATGGTCTACCGTATCAAAAGCTTTGGCCAAGTCAATAAAAACAGCAGCACAACATTGCTTAGAATCAAGGTTAATGGTGACATCATTGAGGACCTTTTAGGTTGCAGTGACACATCCATAACCTGAGCAGAAACCAGATTGCATACCAGAGAGAATACTATAGACATCAAGAAAGCCAGTTAGTTGATTACCGACGTCGCAGGTCAATGTGCTAAGAGCTAGGGTAGCTCTCTCCGTAAATGTGCCAACGTCCTTTCTCCCACCGTGTCTCTAGCCAATCAGAAAATAGCTGCTGTCAGCTTTGGGTTGGTTGAAGTTAACGGCGGCTGTGTCAAAGGTGGAACCTCCGTGGCAGTGCTGCATGAATACATTAAGACACTAACAGCTTACAGACGGTAGGCAATTAAGGTCACAGTTATGAAAACCTAGGACACTAAAGAGGCCTTTCTACTGACTCTGAAAAACACCAAAAGAAAGATGCCCAGGGTCCCTGCTCATCTGCGTGAACGTGCCTTAGGCATGCTGCAAGGAGGCATGAGGACTGCAGATGTGGCCAGGGCAAAAAATTGTGAGACGCCTAAAACAGCGCAACAGGGAGACAGGACGGGCAGCTGATCGTCCTCGCAGTGGCAGACCACTGTAAGAACACCTGCACAGGATCGGTACATCCCAACATCACACCTGCGGGACAGGTACAGGATGGCAACAACAACTGCCCGAGTTACACCAGGAACGCACAATCCCTCCATCAGTGCTCACAGCAAGAACTGGCAAATCTGGTGCAGTCCATGAGGAGGAGATACACTGCAGTACTTAATGCAGCTGGTGGCCACACCAGATACTGACTGTTACTTTGGATTTTGACCCCCCCTTTGTTCAGGGACACATTATTCCATTTCTGTTAGTCACATGTCTGTGGAACTTGTTCAGTTTATGTCTCAGTTGTTGAATCTTGTTATGTTCATACAACTATTTACACATGTTAAGTTTGCTGAAAAATGAACGCAGTTGACAGAGAGAGGACGTTTGTTTTTTTGCTGAGTACATGTTCACTGGAAATGTGACATTATAACACATGCGTGTGTCAGTGGATGTGTGTGTGAGAGAGAAGAGAGACGGAGATAGAAAGAAAGGGAGTAAGAGAGAGAGAGAGCTACATATCTATTTATAGCCCTGTGTGGGCATGTGTAGGCATGCTTTTATGTGTCAGTTTGTGTGTGTTCAAATAGCCCAGTGTTGGTTTAGTGACAGTGTGGGTTTGCTTTTGGACCACTCCAGACTGTCATGTTAGTCCGGAGGGGGGAGGGGGATGAAGGTTTTGCTGGAACAAGCAGCTTTTTTTAGGAACGAGAAATTGGCCCAGTTTCGGTTGGCACTGATCTGACATTTTCTCAGAGCGTAATAGCTAGCACTGACGGCTGCCTTAGACTCGCACGCTATAATCTGCACCACAAGATTACTACAGTACAGACTGCATAGTAATGCTGACCGGACATCATTCACCTTATACCTACTGTTGTAGCCGTGTCAGCAAGCTGGGTCAGTGCGTCGAGATAACCCACAGCTCAATTATGGTACAAGGATGAGAAGTGAGCAGCATAGCTCTGGGCTGAGCCAGAGGGGAGGAGTGGGTGAGGTAGATGAACTTAAGCCATTTGGATATGCACTATGAGGGAAAAAAATGTTGGGCCATTGCCAATATTAACATGTACCGCAGAAATGGGGGTCAGTTACAGTTCAAATCCCGTCGGTTGAATTGGACATCTCTCTGTACGAAATGCAATTCAATCCCTGAATTGCCTAAGATTGAGAGGAAATTGACCCCGAAACCCAGCAGCACACACCGTAAGTGGCCTCTGTCGTTGTTGGCTTTGCACTCTGATAGAGTCAACAATAATTCTTGTGACTCTTCACTGTTAAAGGGGATGGAAACACTTTAGCAAATAAATCTAAACAAAGTGATGTATTCAATCCACTATTACTAAACATGTCTCTATTTAGTATTTTGATCGTCAACAAGGTTTATTTGAGCTATGGTCAGCGCCATTTTAAATTGTCATAGTAACGACTGACGCCAGTGTGTCACTGGCAGGAATCAGCAAATTGTCTGTGGTATTGAATCGGATGCGTATTGAGATTTTCGCACGGAGAGTGAATCGAAGAGAGTGAGGTTAGGTGCGGACAATGAAGATGGCAACATAAGTAGTAATTCAAACGTGAACTGTATAGCGCCAGGCTGTATGAATTGGCAACAAAAAAATCACTCTAAACTAAACTACCATCGGCTGCCCAAGGACCCACAACTTTTGAAGACGTGGCTCCATGTCCTGAAGAGGAAGGACGTGCCAGCTCTAACTAGCAGGATCTGCAAGAATGGAATCTTCACAGAGGCAGACTATGTGATGAAAGGAACTTTCGATGTGGCAACGATCGGCTCAAACATGAACTGCTTCAGCAGGTTTATTGGCTCCCTAGCTAACATTACATCATTCTCTGTAATAAACTCATTCCCAGACTAGGAGCTACTCAGTAAATTCAGCCATTTTTGGGAGTTCCAACATTCTCTCTCCTGCCAGTGATGCAACAATGTCAATATGGTGCCTTACAGTTACAGTTAGCTGGCGTTCTAAATCCTAGTGTTTCCATTCCCCTTTAAGGAGACCCCTACATTTCGTGGGGTTCTATCTGTGCAGGAGCTGCGCTACACTGAGCATGTGCATTCTTATCAGCACAATCATCTGCTGTCCAATGGAAAACTCAGATTTTCAAGGCTAACGTTTGCAGACTGTCAATTGTTCCATTCGTGAACCATAAGAACACCCATTGAAACATCAACGGGTAAAATGCAAAAATACTTGTTCACTGTTCCAAGGCAAATAACAAGAGAAAAGTAATAAGGCATGTATTAACACATGATTTCCTCCTGCTTCTAGGCTAGCATTTGGTTTGTAACAGCGGGGATTTGTAGAAACCATTTGTATGTTAGAAACCGGTTTATAAATGCAAAAAGGCACTTTGGGGTTTGTGGTATATGGCCAATATACCACGGCTAAGGTCTGTATCCAGGCACCCTGCTTCGTGTCGTGTGTAAGAACAGCCCTTAGCCGTGATATATTGACCATATACCACACCCCCCAAAATAGCCAAAGGTTAGGAATCCCTCTCTACTTAAGGCCACATTATATATTAATTGAAATCTGCTCAAATTTAATTATACGCCAATTCACAGAACCATTTAACCAAGATGTAGTTAAAGAAGCAGGGGTGACATTGACTAGCAGCAGGGGATGGAGACGGGAGGACAGAGGGGGGGTCTGGCGGGATTCTCCACCGGTATATCATGTATCATAATATAATCAGTAAACTATATACTGAAATCCCCATGCATATGACGTCACAGTGATTGATTGAAAAACATTCCAATATTCCCAAACTTGGAATGTATGGTATATATATATATTTTTTTAGATATATAGATATATATATACCATACATTTCTGTTTGGGAATATATGCTGCAGCACCATATCATACTCTGTAAGTTACATTTGGAATAGTGAGTACATCATCAATGTTATTACATACCATCTTTGGGACCATTAATGACATTTTACTTTTGAGAAAGGACATTTCAGAGCTGTACTAAACATAGAATGTATTCTTCCACCAGTGTCAATGCTTGGTTCAGCAGTAGTTACAGTTTGCATGGACAAATGAGAGGAACGAAGGATACGTTTTATTTTTAAATTTTATTTATTATTAACTTTATTTAACTAGGCAAGTTAGTTAAGAACAAATTCTTGTTTACAATGACGGCCTACCGTCAAGGGGATACGGTAGGGGATATGGTCAAAGAAAAAAGGCAGGGTGTCTTTGAGGACCGTCACTTATTTTCATAAATTCATCTTGGTTCCTTTGATGTTGGAATTTCAATGAATTGACTATCAGGGGAGATGGGCCAGGGAGAGAGAAAGGATATGAGAGTTGTCTAGAACACTGACTTTTAGGGTATATTATTCTGTCAAGCACAGCACTGCTCAAGTATGACTCAAGTCTCTTTTTGATGATCTAAGGAAGGCTGCCAGGCTGTTCAACAAAAGATCAAATCAACCTTTGAATCCTAGGGGAGTCTTACAACAGCCTAAAGCCTTGAGTTTGTATATGTGTGTGGGCATTGATTTCTATACAAGATGGTAGTGATTTGTGTGTATTAATATACAGTACAGTATATGTGTGAAGGTTTCTTCTGGAGTTTATCTGATGTTATTGTCTATGGATAGAAATACATGAAATGCCCTGAAAACCCCACATGTTGTATAAATGGACAGGCCTACCTTTTAAACAGAGCATGTATTTTTGTCTGGGTGTGGGTCGACCTGAGCTGGAATTGAAGTACCGCAGAAGCTTTTAATATTCTCCTTCTGCAGCTCTCTGTCTGTCTATCTTTTCTTCTCTCTCTTCTCTCTCTTCTCTCTCTCTCTCTCTCTCTCTCTCTCTTCTCTCTCTTCTCTCTCTTCTCTCTCTCTTTCTTTCTCCCTCTCTATCGCTCTCTATTACTCTGTCTGTTTCTCTAAATCTGTCTGTCACTTTTCTCTGTTTGTCGGTCTCTCTCAACCCCCGTCTCTCAGTCTACAGTCATTGCACAGGCTGCATTTTCACTAAAAATAGCTTGCCTCGTGTCCTAATCCAAGTCACGCCCCCAGGTGAGAGGGGCTTAGAGCGTAAATTAAAGTATGTGTTTCGGGGAAGGTCGTCCTTACAAGTACGACTGACAGGCAAGCGAGTGTGAAACCTTGTGGACTTTTTTTAAGTGAGCACTTAACTGGGGCTATCAGCCTTGCTCGAAGCCTAGCAGTCCCAAAACATGGCGTCACATTTGTGATTTGGTCACTTGTTTGGGGAATGAAGCTCTGAGGGGAAATGGCTTCTGTTTATTAATAAAGACGAAGTGAAGCCTCTAGTGCTTTTAAGGTATTGAATTATAGAACAGGGATACATTGGAAACATTTGACCATTTTATGTATTGAATAGAACAGGGATGCATTACATTACATCTCTGTGTTTCTTCTTCCAGGTGATGGGAACCCCAAGGAGAGCAGCCCTTTTATCAACAGTAGTGATGCCACAGAGAAGAGCCAGCAATACGATGGCAAACATATGGCTCTGTTTGAGGTACACACACACACACACACACACACACACACACACACACACACACACACATGCAGGACAGACAGACAGACAGACAGACAGACAGACAGACAGACAGACAGACAGACAGACAGACAGACAGACAGACAGACAGACAGACAGACAGACAGACAGACAGACATTCACACACACACACACACACACACACACACACTCTTACTCATGCATGTGCAACACAAGCAAACGGTATGATGACCAGAGTATGGTTCTGCCTGTAAGACTGGAATTTGTAGGCAGACACACACACACACACATTTACAGATCAGCGAGTGATTGAATAAGGGCCCTGACTTCGATTAATGAGGGTAATTACTCTTTGAAGGGCGAGTGAATGCCTCAGGTTAATACAAGCACATTTCCAAACTGCTACAGAAAATGACTGAGACAATGCCATTTACCTTCATAAGCAAAAAGCCAAGTGTATTAAATGAAATGATGAGTGGTTTGCTGCATATACTGTATTAAGTAGTTTGTATTCATATTGCACATTTGATATTTTACACCACCTCAGACAGGGAATCCATTTTGTGTCAATATGACTCATTGTTATGTTATCCTGTTTGTGTCCATTGCAGGAGGAGATGGAGACCAGCCCCATGGTGTCGTCTATGCTCAGTAGTCTGGCCAACTACTCCAACCTTCCCCAGGGAAGCAAGGAACACGAGGAGGAGGCAGACAATGAGGAGGAAGACAAGAAGAAGAAGAAACCTGTCAAGGTAAGGTGCCGTTGCAGCACTGGTCACTCAGACCAGTAACATAACTGGCCAGTCAGACCTGTAACAGCACTGGTCAGTCAGACATGTAACAGCACTGGTCAGTCAGACCTGTAACATAACTGGCCAGTCAGACCTGTAACAGCACCGGTCAGTCAGACATGTAACAGCACTGGTCAGTCAGACCTGCAACATAACTGGCCAATCAGACCTGTAGCAGCACTGGTCAGTCAGACCTGTAACAGCACTGGTCAGTCAGACCTGTAACAGCACTGGTCAGTCAGACCTGTAACAGCACTGGTCAGTCAGACCTGTAGCAGCACTGGTCAGTCAGACCTGTAGCAGCACTGGTCAGTCAGACCTGTAACAGCACTGGTCAGTCAGACCTGTAACAGCACTGGTCAGTCAGACCTGTAACAGCACTGGTCAGTCAGACCTGTAACAGCACTGGTCAGTCAGACCTGTAGCAGCACTGGTCAGTCAGACCTGTAACAGCACTGGTCAGTCAGACCTGTAGCAGCACTGGTCAATCAGACATCAGACCTGTAACAGCACTGGTCAATCAGACCTGTAGCAGCAATGGCCAATCAGACCTGTAGCAGCACTGGTCAGTCAGACCTGTAACAGAGCCTGACTCACAGCCTCATCTATTTCCCCATCTATTTTTGCTCTTGGTTCTTTTCTCGGGCTCTCTATTTACCTTCCTAATTTTTGTCAGCCACTCTTTTGGATTGTTCTTCTGCATTAGCGTTTACGTTACTTACTTTTACTGTATTTTCAGTTGGCACCAACCTCCCACCCACCAGTCCAGAGAAATGGCTGACTAGAGCAGAGAGAGTGGAGAGAGAGATAGATATATCGAATTCAGTACTCCCTCAATGGTAGCACCGGGCGGAAGAGGCTAATCTTCCCAGCCACCTTCCCTGGCCCTTCGATAGTTAATTAGCTTGCTCGGTACGCCAAGAAGCTGCTTCTCCAATCAGCAGCCCATTCCAAAGGCAATCTCCCCATCACCACGAGAGGCTTTTCATTAAGACAGTCTCCCCATCACCACGAGATGCTTTTCATTAAGACAGTCTCCCCATCACCAAGAGATGCTTTTCATTAAGACAGTCTCCCCATCACCACGAGATACTTTTCATTAAGACAGTCTCCCCATCACCACGAGATGCTTTCCATTAAGACAGTCTCCCCATCACCACGAGAGGCTTTTCATTAAGACAGTCTCCCCATCACCAAGAGATGCTTTTCATTAAGACAGTCTCCCCATCACCAAGAGATGCTTTTCATTAAGACAGTCTCCCCATCACCACGAGATGCTTTCCATTAAGACAATCTCCACATCACCACAAGAGCCTTTTCATAAAGGCAGCCGATGGCGTTCATCATTCTGACAACAATCCCTTTCTCTCTCTTGTCCTCTCTCCTTTCTCTCTCCTTCATCATCAGCACATTGGGTATGGCAGCTCGAGCGTTTCGTACGGCGACATCAGGGAGCTCAGTCTTTTTCCCTCTGAGCTTCTATTGGGAAGAATTATGACGGTGTGAGGAAAAATACTGCCTCCCCATATCTAATGGTGTTTCCCTTCCAGGTCGCTGTGTTTTACGCCGGCCCTTCCTTTTTTCATTAGAAGCCCCAGTCTTGCATTAGTATTCATGCCGGTAGCCTTGTGAAGATTGTATCTTGATTAATGTTGCTTCATGTTATACTACAGTTGTGTCTGCAGTTTGACAGTGTTCATACATATATTCCCCTTTGAGGTTAAAACAAAACAGTAATCATTGTTATCTTGTAGCAGAATGTTCCAGCAAACAGGTATGATCGTTTAGTATTCATTTTGTCTTTCAGCACTGAATGTTCTTCCTATGTTCTTGGCTAAATGACACACATATAGACTGTTACTATCCACGCACAAACACCTCCCCCTTCTCTTGATATTTCTCTCTCTCCTCTCCCTCTCTCTCCTCCCTACCCTGCCTCCCTCTCTCTCCTCCCTACCCCTGCCTCCCTCTCTCTCCTCCCTACCCCTGCCTCCCTCTCTCTCCTCCCTACCCCTGCCTCCCTCTCTCTCCTCCCTACCCCTGCCTCCCTCTCTCTCCTCCCTACCCCTGCCTCCCTCTCTCTCCTCCCTACCCCTGCCTCCCTCTCTCTCCTCCCTACCCCTGCCTCCCTCTCTCTCCTCCCTACCCCTGCCTCCCTCTCTCTCCTCCCTACCCCTGCCTCCCTCTCTCTCCTCCCTACCCTGCCTCCCTCTCTCTCCTCCCTACCCTGCCTCCCTCTCTCTTTCCCACACACAGCATTGACCAGTGTGCAGCAGGATGACCCATCCCTCAAGGAGGGAGATGTTTAGTGCCCTCTCTCACCCGCTTTAGTAAATCAGCACACCTGAGCTGAAACGCATTAGCCCTGTCAGCTCCTGTCTGGTCGACAGAGCGTGAAGATGGCATTACAAGCTCCTCCCCTCCCACTCCCCACACCTCTCCTTGCACCTCAAAACTTGTATTGCATTAGAAGTGGAGGTACAGCATCTGTGCTCACACGTCTTACTGTATTATCACCTCAATCTTACAGTACAGCTATCTCAGCTTTCTTCCAGACAGTTACTGCAGTAACCCACTCTTCTCTCCCCCTCGGCAACAGCATAACAGTAACCCACTCTTCTCTCCCCCTCGGCAACAGCATAACAGTAACCCACTCTTCTCTCCCCCTCGGCAACAGCATAACAGTAACCCACTCTTCTCTCCCCCTCGGCAACAGCATAACAGTAACCTACCCTTCTCTCCCCCTCGGCAACAGCATAACAGTAACCCACTCTTCTCTCACCCTCGGCAACAGCATAACAGTAACCCACTCTTCTCTCCCCCTCGGCAACAGCATAACAGTAACCCACTCTTCTCTCCCCCTCGGCAACAGCATAACAGTAACCCACTCTTCTCTCCCCCTCGGCAACAGCATAACAGTAACCTACCCTTCTCTCCCCCTCGGTAACAGCATAACAGTAACCTACCCTTCTCTCCCCCTCGGCAACAGCATAACAGTAACCCACTCTTCTCTCCCCCTCAGCAACAGCATAACAGTAACCCACTCTTCTCTCCCCCTCGGCAACAGCATAACAGTAACCCACTCTTCTCTCCCCCTCGGCAACAGCATAACAGTAACCCACTCTTCTCTCCCCCTCGGCAACAGCATAACAGTAACCTACCCTTCTCTCCCCCTCGGCAACAGCATAACAGTAACCTACCCTTCTCTCCCCCTCGGCAACAGCATAACAGTAACCCACTCTTCTCTCCCCCTCGGCAACAGCATAACAGTAACCCACTCTTCTCTCCCCCTCGGCAACAGCATAACAGTAACCTACCCTTCTCTCCCCCTCGGCAACAGCATAACAGTAACCTACCCTTATCTCCCCCTCGGCAACAGCATAACAGTAACCCACTCTTCTCTCCCCCTCGGCAACAGCATAACAGTAACCTACCCTTCTCTCCCCCTCGGCAACAGCATAACAGTAACCTACCCTTCTCTCCCCCTCGGCAACAGCATAACAGTAACCTACCCTTCTCTCCCCCTCGGCAACAGCATAACAGTAACCTACCCTTCTCTCCCCCTCGGCAACAGCATAACAGTAACCTACCCTTCTCTCCCCCTCGGCAACAGCATAACAGTAACCTACCCTTCTCTCCCCCTCGGCAACAGCATAACAGTAAACCACTCTTCTCTTCTCTCCTTTCTTATTTTTTCCTAGATCCTAATCTCCTCAGCTATATCTCCTCTCCTCGTTCTCTCTGCAGCTAGGTTGACCATTTATTCTCCTTTCCTTTCCTTCTCTCTTCTTTCCTCCTCCCTCACCTCATCTCCTCATTTCTCTTCTCCTCTCCTCTCATCTGACCCCATTTATCTTCTTCTCCCCATCCAAAACCCATCTCTTATACCAGGAAAAGGCTGCCCAAATACCTTAACCAGTCCTCTATACATCCTCTTAAGCTGCCTACACACTACATGACACACAACACTTAACAGAGTTCTAAAAGCACATTTAATGGCTTTCATGATGGCATGTATGTAATGCACAAGACAATACATATCAAGATGATTTGCTTTTGTTAAACTTTTCACATAACACCAAAGAAGGAAGGAAGGAAGGAAGGAAGGAAGGAAGGAAGGAAGGAAGGAAGGAAGGAAGGAAGGAAGGAAGGAAGGAAGGAAGGAAGGAAGGAAGGAAGGAAGGAAGGAAGGAAGGAAGGAAGGAAGGAAGCAGTCCTTGAGTCCTTTTTCTATATTGGATAGAGACGGTAATTGAAAAGAGTCAGATTAAAACACAACCCATGTGATCTGAAGGCAGCGACCCTAACAGCTAAACCACTCCAGGCCATGAAGTGTGCATTTGTCAAGAATAAGATTCCTCATCTGCCCCCAGAGTGTTTGTGTCTGTGGAGAATGAGAGGGCCCTGTGAGTGGTCTCAGGTGGCTGTGGTGGCTAAGGGTCCAGTGAGGGGGTGATTGGGTAAGGGGTGGCGAGGATGGCGGCACCTGGGTAGCCAAGCTTCGTGGCGAGGTGGCAGAGAGCTGGTTCTGAAGCAGCTGTTACGAGCGGAGGGGGGATTGGCGAGGGGGCTGGAGCCTGCTGTTGGACCTCCGCACCTGAGCCAGATAGCACTGGGCTGACTGCGTATCCCAGGGGGTTGTGGGGCAGCTGTCTCTCCCGACCACCGCGGCGTCAACCCGTAGCGGCAATGCAGTCGCTCCTTTCGCTGTTCTTGGCTGTTCCAGTTCGCACGGTCTCGAGGGAAATCATGCTGCTGGCTACCAGCCGGTTTTCTATTGGGCCTCAGTAGTTCTCTGGAATCTAGAAGTCTAGGTCCGGGATTGTATTGCACTCCTAGTCCAGGAATGAAATGCCAATTGAATGCGAATGGAAGTGGAGCTCCCTAAAATGGAGGCCTTGGTTCCCCCATAGGGAGTACATGGATTCAATAGAGACAAGTGTCCCATCTGCTGTGGCTATCTCTCAATGTAAACTCATTTGACATTTTTGCGATACGTTTTGTCTTCTCAATGTTGTGGCATTTTGGCCATTCTCAACAAGTGCATTCTTCTTCGTTATTATTGTTTAGGCTACAGAAAATACTCACTGTCTATCCGCCTGCTAGCTTTATGATACTCTTACTGAGACCCTGGATGTGTTCCCTACATAATGCACTCAGGTGGCGACACTCAGATGGCTGCACTATCGAGGGAAAATGGTGCTATTTGGGACAGAAAGTGAAGGAACAACCCTATGATGTGAACACTATTGAAGCTTGTGGATGGCCATTTTCGCAGCTTTTTGCCAATCTGGGTATACGTATCTGCAGGGATATATCGAGACCGCTCCGACAGAAGACTGAGATGCAGGGCTGAGGGTCTTCTGTGTTGCTCTATTGTGTGTGGAAGTGCTGAAAATGACATCATTTGTCATATGGAGAGCAGCTACGGAGGGCTATCTCTCACTTTTATTGTTGCTGTGCTCCCCCGTTGTGGGGTCTTGTTGTGTACGGGTATTTGTCCACCCAGTGTGAATGGTGTTGTTGAGAATAGAGTGTAGATAGAAAATACACATCCAGTAGCTAGGCTTCTTCCCAAATGGAAGCCTATTCCTTTTATAGTGCACTACATACTGTCCTGGTTTGGATATTTTCTTTTCACGTGGTCCATCCAGTGCGGTTCTAGGAACTATGGTGGATGCCTAACCAGGCCATCGCTGTACAGCTCAGCACGGCTCAGCTCAGCTCAGCTCAGCAGTCTGAAAAGGCTATTAGAGGTAATAATGACGCAGCTATCAAATGGAATTCAACAAGTTACACTGTAGCTTGTTTTCGCTGATTTAAAGATGTGCTCTGGTTGACAGTGTTTGGACACATTAATACAGTGTCCATATTATGACTGCCTCAGCCTCAGGACTTGTTCTAATATGGACACTGTACATGAAGTTCAGTTGGGGAAATCAGATACTTTGTTGTAGAAGGGTGCTGTATTAATTTGACCGCCCTCAACCAGAGTGGTTGTGGTAAGGACAGGAAGTTAGCAAAGCGCTGCATCATTCAACATCATAGTACCTATAGAAATAATGTATCTTTGGAAGGGGCCCACCTTGAAAATACTGTACATTTAATCTTGGCCTCCTCTCTCGTGTGATTTCTTACACACTATTGTGTGTAATGTAAATGGAAGGAGTCTGTGTTGTCGCTAGTAACGTACAGTAGCTGTTATTAGAATCTGACCGCTATACACCGGCTATAGCTTCCTGCTCATGTTTCTGCAATGACAGCGGTTTACAGCAGTTCTTTAAATTCTACACCAAAGTGCTGTTGGAAAGTGTACTTTTTACACCACTACACCTGAAGTGTAATGGATATTACATACATCCCTGAGGGACCCCCAGCCTCTCGTATGGAAGTTAATGGAAATTCTATCTTCTTAATTATAGTCATGTTAAAGAGTGGATGAAAGAGCGATGTAAAGTTGTAGAAAATACCTGTGGATTTATAATGAAAAATGTTGGCTCTCATTGGATCATTTAATATTCTGTGCTAGATTAAAAATCCACTTAATTCTCCTGCATAATTTTTTTTTTTTAAGAGAATATTTCAGCCAAATGTCATGCATATTTTAATCACATTTTTGTTTAGACCAAACAGACATTCTTGCATCTATTGGTGTCTCTTTCACTCATTTCACATAGGGGAAAGGTCAAAACAAATCCATTCAACTATATAATTCAACCTATTACACAATAACTTACCTTTAAAACAGTACCAATGCCCCCGTATTGAAATCACTACTAACCATGCAAAGTGTATTCATCTAATAATTGGAGCTATTTCTGGAAATGTTGTATTGGTGAAATGGAATGTAGCCTATATTATTCGAGGGAGGCAAAATAAAAGTATGTTAATTGCAAAACCCAAATGCCATTCAATTATTTGAAAAAGTAAATTCCATTCTGACAAGTCATGTCACAAAAATCCACAAAAATCCAACAGCAATTTCTAAATCAGTGGAAGGCCTAGGGAACTTTAAATTATTTGACTAAGTAAATTCCATTCTGACAAGTCATGTCACAAAAATCCACAAAAATCCAACAGCAATCTCTAAATCAGTGGAAGGGAACTTTAGACTTTGAATTTAGAATAGAAAAAAATGTTATTGAAATTCTTGCCGCACTGGCAGTGATGAACACCCTTTCCCCTCACACTGAAGGGCACAGCCACAGCAGTTCTGTGAGAGTCATTGCCATATGGAGAGAGATGACAAAGATGGACTGACGTTTGTTCTCCGCCACTCCCATAGGCAACGTGAGAAAGCGTGGTTTTGATCATTGATTAAAGGTTAATTAAATCCCCAGTATAAATCACCCTTGTGGTGTAACTCTGGTGTGTAAAATAGGATTTCAAAGAATAGATGTTAGGTGAGCTGTCTGATAAAAACCAACAGAGGGGAATTAACAAAAACAGGTCAGCTAAAGTGTCAGCTTCACTTCCTATGGTCCCTGAGTACAGTATGGTGGCCCCTGAGGGGCAAAATAGAAACTGGGAAATAGGTGAGAAGAAGAGGTTCCACAAAACATATGCGGCTGAATCCTGCCTTGAGTTACACGGATTAATCCAAAATAAGTATTTGGCCCAGATTAAACAGAATTCAGGATTACTCCAGCCTACTTTACTAGAGAACTTTCCCACATTGGTGTGGAAGATATATTTGACTATTACTCTCAGGGGTCAAGTTTGATACAGAACAACGTAATATGTTTTTACAAACTGGGTTCGGACCCAGGTCTCCTGTCTGGCACAAGACTGCACAATCCCGCTCAACTAAACCTAGTCTTCAGGTTTGCAGGTAAGGTAACTATGCAGACAAGGTAAATACACTAGAGAAACGGTTGAAATTATCTCTAGCGTTGTCTTCACACGGCGAGTTTCATCAGCATTTCACAAGTGATGAGCTTTCTAATTGGAACTCTGCGTGTCCCCTGGCCCGTTGTTCCTCGGGAATATTAGAATATAATTATGTTTGTGTGACTTTTAAAGATTCTCTAAACAGGCTCTTATTAATATCCAAAGCCCAGCTTTTCAAATCAAATTACATCAGACCCAGAATTTGCTTAATATTCATTTAATGTCAGGAATTCATCAGGATGCCTTTTTTTTCCGTAGATGATTTAATTAAAAAGTCTAGTTTCTCAACTCAACAGCTGCTGCCATTTCGAACCCCAGGAATGCTCTCTCACATTAGTCAGTGCCCCCGAGGCCTGTAAAACGCTCAGAATCGCAATTAAGAAGAATCAAAGTATCAAAGTTAACATTATGCTTGAGAGACATCACAACCATCTCATCCTGTTGCGATCTCAAGGTATTTCTGTCTTCACTTTCAGCTTCATGTTGGACAATGACTTCCCTTAAAGCCATTACTGCTTCACAACGCCGACAGGTAAACCATGACTGTGTCCCAAATGGCACTCTATTACCTAATGTATATAGTGCACTACATAGGGAATACAGTGCCATTTGAGACACACGCCAGGGATCTGATAGAATTGGCACTGGATTGTACACACCAGACTGACACAGGAAAAACAATGTCTGTAGATAAGCCTATTTTAAAAGAGTTGTCGGCCAGCTCTCTTCACATCCTCATCGATCCTATTCATCAGACTGGCAGTGATGTCACCATAGAAATAGAATGACTAGAATATGATTTCCTCCTAGGGACTACGTCTTGCTTCACTCCTAGGTTGAAAATTAGAAAGGTTAAGACAACAGGTTTCTGATATCCCATAACTCTTTGCAACAGTGGGACCAGCTATGCTAGTCAGTAACGTCACAGATTTGTGACGACCTTGTCGCAGCCTGTATATTGTCGACCCAGCTTTACTCCTATGGGTTCACCCTCAATGGCCGCCAGTCCACCCATTGTGACATCATTGACTTGGAAAGGGACTTCCGTTCTAGTGATTGACTGTGCTGTGATTGTCTCTATTGAAATGCCTCAATTGAGGTTAATTGTCATGGAGTAAATAATTTATAATAAGTTTCACATTTATAGTGATTTTACATTATCAACAGCTTATCAGAAATGATTATTTCTGCAAGGAAGCTGTGTTCCACCCATTTTGATAAAATGTCCTCACTATTTCCCCCTGAGACCATTCCAAGTCAAAGTGCTGAGATGCGGAGTCTTTGATTTGAAATCTCCTAAGGATTTGGCAGCGAGGGTCTGTTCACCCACTTAGGATGACCACTGGATATTGGGACAATTACATTTTATTGGCCCAAGTTGTCCTTGAGCCGGAAATTAATATGACTCCATTATGCATATGGGGGTCAACTGTGACGCACTTCAACTACAACACACTCACACCTGTGCACACACGCACACACACAAACACATGCACACACACACCTAGCCAACCATGCATGCATGCACACACACACACACACACACACACACACACACACACACACACACACACACACACACACACACACACACACACACACACACACACACACACACACACACACACACCATATAAAACATATCCCAAAAAACCTTCAGGAGGAGAAACTGCCTGTGAATAAATCTAGCAGATAACACAGAGCCTCTCTACCCTTCTAGTATCAGTAGTTGCTGTCCATGGGTTGGCCATGAAACGCTGTCACTGTGCCACCCAGCTCCCAGGCCATTCATTCCATGAAACGCTGTCACTGTGCCACCCAGCTCCCAGGCCATTCATTCCATGAAACGCTGTCACTGTGCCACCCAGCTCCCAGGCCATTCATTCCATGAAACGCTGTCACTGTGCCACCCAGCTCCCAGGCCATTCATTCCATGAAACGCTGTCACTGTGCCACCCAGCTCCCAGGCCATTCATTCCATGAAACGCTGTCACTGTGCCACCCAGCTCCCAGGCCATTCATTCCATGAAACGCTGTCACTTGTGCCACCCAGCTCCCAGGCCATTCATTCCATGAAACGCTGTCACTGTGCCACCCAGCTCCCAGGCCATTCATTCCATGAAACGCTGTCACTGTGCCACCCAGCTCCCAGGCCATTCATTCCATGAAACGCTGTCACTGTGCCACCCAGCTCCCAGGCCATTCATTCCATGAAACGCTGTCACTGTGCCACCCAGCTCCCAGGCCATTCATTCCATGAAACGCTGTCACTGTGCCACCCAGCTCCCAGGCCATTCATTCCATGAAACGCTGTCACTGTGCCACCCAGCTCCCAGGCCATTCATTCCATGAAACGCTGTCACTGTGCCACCCAGCTCCCAGGCCATTCATTCCATGAAACGCTGTCACTGTGCCACCCAGCTCCCAGGCCATTCATTCCATGAAACGCTGTCACTGTGCCACCCAGCTCCCAGGCCATTCATTCCATGAAACGCTGTCACTGTGCCACCCAGCTCCCAGGCCATTCATTCCATGAAACGCTGTCACTGTGCCACCCAGCTCCCAGGCCATTCATTCCATGAAACGCTGTCACTGTGCCACCCAGTTCCCAGGCCATTCATTCCATGGGAGGAAAGAAAATATACAAATACTCTTATGGAAGAACAGAATAGTTTAAGCGTGTTTTTAATACACTGCCATATTGCACCCATGGTTAGAATTACTCACTGACTCTTGGCGGCGCTGTAGTCCTAGTGGACTGAGTAGGGTTGTAGCTTTCCCAACATTTCCAGGTTTCCCTGAAATTCTGGTCAGAGAAATCCTAGGCTATGGTTACATGTCGCGTGGTTCACAGATCCATTTCTGTTATGAAAGCATATGATAACCCAGTCCACCTCCTTCTCCCCTCCCTACAGGCTCCAGCGCTGGGGACCCTGATGGGAGTGTACCTCCCCTGCATCCAGAACATCTTCGGGGTGATCCTGTTCCTGCGGATGACATGGATGGTCGGCATCGGAGGAGTCATTGGCTCCTTCATCATCGTCTTCATGTGCTGTTCCACTGTAAGTACCTGTGTTCGAATCTGAGACACCTGCAAGGGATGGAAATTAAGCTAGCACGCTAGCCCTTGGCAAGTACTTTTCAGACCGAGTTAGTAGAAATTGCAGTCCACTAGCATGGCTGGCCCAGAATACTTATCTTCCATCCCTGCCTGCATGTAATGAGACTGTGTTAGCCTTTTGAGCTAAAGCCTAGGGAGTCTAAACTCCTTTGTCAATGTCTTCATGTGCTGATCCACTGTAAGTGTCTGTGTTACTCATGGGGGTTGGGGTTTGAATCTGGGGGTGGACTGCATACTAGACTGTGTTAGCCTACTGAGCTAAAGCCTATGATCCTTTGTCAATGTCTTCATGTGCTGTTTCTCTAACTACAGTGCCTTCAGAAAGTATTCACACCTCTTATCTTTTTCCACATTTTGTTGTGTTACAGGCTGAATTCAAAATGGATTCAATTACAATTTTGTGTCACTGGCCTACACACAATACCCCATAATGTCAAAGTGTATTTTTTTTGTTGTTGTTGTTTTTACAAATTAAATAAAAATGAAAAGCTGAAATTTCTTGAGTCAATAAGTATTCAACCACTTTGTTGTGGCAAGCCTGAATACCTTCAGCAGTAAACATTTGCTTAACAAGTCACATAATAAGTTGCATGGACTCTGTGTTCAATAATAGTGTTTAACATGGTTTTGAATGACTACCTCATCTCTGTACCCCACACATATAATTATATGTAATGTCTCTCAGTTGAGCAGTGAATTTCAAACCGCCGATTCAACCACAAAGACCAGGGAGTTTTTCCAATTCTTCACAAAGAAGGGCACATATTGGAGATGGGTAAAAAAAAAAGCAGACATTGAATATAGATAGATAGATAGATAGATAGATAGATAGATAGATAGATAGATAGATAGATAGATAGATAGATAGATAGATAGATAGATAGATAGATAGATAGATAGATAGATAGATAGATAGATAGATAGATAGATAGATAGATAGATAGATAGATAGATAGATAGATAGATAGATAGATAGATAGATAGATAGATAGATAGATAGATAGATAGATAGATAGATAGATAGATAGGTACTTTATTGCTCCCCCGGGGGGGAAATTTCATTGTCAAGCAGCTACAACAAAACACAGGGCAGGTGCAAAATGCCACAACGAAAATACACAAAAGACAGATACACGGTACATGATACATAGAGCGGCAGTATGAAAAAGTATAGAAATACAAGATATCTGGAGTGCAAAAAAATAAAAGCTATAAAAGGACATTGCAAAGTATGAGTGGTTGGCTGAATATGTACACTATACATTGGTGGATGTTGGATGGTTAACTATACTATACAGGTCGATGGCAGAGAAATACTTCAGTAGCTAAAAATGCGTATGATATGAGCGAGGGTAATAATAGTTTACTTAATAGACAGACTGGGTAAATGAACAGGTAAGTGAACATTTTGCATGGTTAAATTAGCTGTACAGTTAGGTATACAGTTATATTTACAGATAAGTGAATACTTGCGTGGTTACACAAACTGTACAGGTAAATGACAGGAAGAGATACTTTAATAGCTAAATGTGTGTATGATATCATTTGGGGTAATAATAGTAATCCCCTTAAAATACAGTCTATAGTGCGCAGGGTTTAATTACAGACAACTGCATGTATTGCACATTTGATATACTAAAAGCAATGAGAAAAGGTGCAACTGGCAGGATACTAATATGCATTCCTGAGTGAATTCCTACGTAGGTTAAGTCCAATAATTACTTACAATATTGCATGTGATATAATATAACAACTGTACATGAGTATGTATATACAGACCTGTATGAATAAATAGGTCATGTGTGGATCAGTGCTGATGGACCAGAGTTACTCACGGATGGATGCATAATTGTTAAACTAGGTCCTAGCACCCCAACAGTTCCAGGTCTATGTTGCCGACGGCACGGCACCCCGGTGAGGCATTATATAGTCTAATAGCCGCCGGCAAGGAAGAACCTCCTGTAGCGCTCTCTGGCACACCGTGGTGGGATCAGTCTGTGACTGAAGGTGCTCCTCTGCGTCATAACCATGGCATGCAGAGGGTGGGTGACGTTGTCCATGATGGCCAGCAGTTTGGCCAGGATCCGTCTCTCCGCCACCTCCTCTAGAGTGTCAAGGCTCATCCCCAGGACAGAGCTAGCCTTCCTGATCAGCTTATTTACCGAGAAGCATCACCAGCTTTAATGTTTGCTCCCCAGCACACCACAGCAAAAAAGATGGCACTGGCCACGACAGACTGGTAGAAGGTATGCAGTAGTTTACTGCACACGTTGAAGGACCTGAGCCTCCTCAGAAAGTAGAGTCGGCTCTGGCCCTTTTTGTACAGGGCCCCGGTGTTACCAGCCCATTCCAGTCTGTTGTCCATATGGACACCCAGGAACTTGTATGACCCAACCATTTCCACATCCATCCCCTGTATAGGGACTGCAGTCAGTTGTGCCTTGGTTCTCCTGAAGTCCACCACCATCTCCTTTGTTTTGCTGATGTTGAGCTGAAGGTGGTTCTGCTCACACCACAACACAAAGTCACTGATTATGCTCCTGTACTCCTCCTCCTGTCCACCCCTGATGCACCCTACAATAGCAGAGTCATCCGAGAACTTCTGTAGGTGGCATGTTTCAGAGTAATATCTGAAGTCCGAGGTGTAGAGGGTGAACAGGAAGGGGGACAGGACCGTTCCTTGGGGGGCCCCTGTGTTGCTAACTGCCCGTTCTGACACACAGCTCTGTAGTCGCACAAATTGTGGCCTACCGGTCAGGTAGTCCGTGACCCAGGAGACTAAGGGTGCTTCCACTTTCATCCTCCTCATCTTCTCACCCAGTAGCAGGGGCTGAATGGTATTGAAGGCACTGGAGAAGTCAAAAATAACCCTCACAGTGTAACCTGCGTTGTCCAGGTGAGAGTAGGCCCTCTGCAGAAGGTAGATGATTGCATCATCCACCCCGATGTTGCGCTGGTATGCGAACTGCAGGGGGTCCAGTGATGTACACACCAGGGGTCTGAGGTGAGCGAGGACTAACCTTTCCAGGGTCTTCATGATGTGGGATGTTAGCGCTACAGGTCTGAAGTCATTCAGGACAGTGGGGTGTGCCTTCTTGGGCACTGGGACGAGGAAGGATGTTTTCCACAGCACAGTGACCCTTTCTAGGCTCAGGCTAAGGTTGAAGAAACTCTGGAGTATTCCACACAGTTGGTCAGCACAGACCCTAAGCACCCTTGGGCTGATGCCATCAGGGCCCGCCGCTTTCCACTGATGTAGTCTCTCTAGCTCTCTCTTCACTTGGTTGGTGGTGAAAGCCAGCCCCGGTGGGGAGGTGGGGGGAAGGGGGGTGTTGAGGATCAGTCCAGGGGGAGCAGGGGTGGAGGAGGGGTCACTGATTGTCTCAGCAGAGGTGTTGTGAGCAAAGTGGGGGTGGGACAGCCGTGAGGGTGTGTGGCCTGGGGAGCTGGAGGGGAGGTGGACAGGGCCAGTATCGAACCTGTTAAAAAATCCACAACTTCAGCTCCCTCTGGACGCATTTCAATTTGTCCTTGTCCTTGTCCCTCTCCTTGAAGGCCCTCTTCTTCTAATTCAGCTACATGTCTTCACTATTATTCTACAATGTAAAAAATAGTAAAAATAAAGAAACCCCTTGAATAAGTAGGTGTGTTCAAATTGAATATATCTGAAACATCTGACCCCTTGTTCTGTGGTAAAAACCCTGGAATGAGTAGGCGTGTCCAAACTTTTGACTGGTCCTGTATATTCCTTGCTATCTAAAATGTGTCATTTTATTTACAGTATTACATTTGAATGATATACAGTATTACATACGATAATGATATGATGGGTAATGATGAATTATGTTTAAACTCGGATGGTACAAGGAAACAAATCCTCTGAGGTGTAAAAGACCTTGTAAGGTTTATGTTCAGAGAGGTCTCTGGGAACCTTTATGGTTTTCAGGTTTGGTGTCTAGAGACCTCTCTGGATATCTGTTTGGGATTGGTCCCCAGTTAGATCAGCTGCGCCACATTGCCTCTAATTGGGGAGCCTGTTTAAGTAGTAGTTATTCCCACCTGTGTTTGTGGGTTTTTGTGTGTTTCCTTTTTGTTTCCTGCCGGTTCATGGTCGCTGTCTCACCTTTGTTCGGTTTTGGGATTATTATTACTGGAATAAAGGAATGTCTTCACACTACAGCTCTGCGCCTTGGGTCCTGTCTCATAGCGACCGTGACAGACACACACACACACTTTACCTATACTGACACACACACAAATATATGTAATGCACGCACATACAGACTCTCTCTTACACACACACACACTCCCTATCAGTCACACAGCTGAGCCATGGGGCGCTGGGGCTTGAGTATGATCAGTCTCTGAGCAGCCCCCTCCTGTCTTCCCCTGAGCCCCTTACATAACCCAGCTAGTCTCTGAGACTACCGCACAGCAGATAAGGCTATCCAGCGGAAAGAGAATGCCACACTACATCAGCCAGGAGAGATATGGTGTGTGTGTAATGGTAGTAGGAGCAACCCATCTGAGTGTCTTCCTGCTCCCGTTAGACAAACAGCCATATACTGTAGATAGGAGCTCTGTGCAGAGACCCTTTACTGGCTGTGTTCTGTAAACCAAAAGAACTATCCTGAAATGTTGTTGTTCTCAGAACACAAAAACTGTCCAGTTGTGCTGATGGTTATACAATTTTGTATAGAACATTTCGCCTGATGTTGCAAGAACGTTCTGGTCTTTGATTTCATTTTACATCTATTTTAGTCCTAATTTGGACTAATCTTCCAAGAGTGCTTAAACATTAAAATACAATTTATAATACAATACAATTTTCACATATAACACACTGTTACAAAACAACAGACATAATACACTGCAATACTGACCACATAAATACTCTAACAGTCTTAAAAGATACAGCAGAAGAGTATATTGGCTCCTTCATCTACCATAGTCCTGCACAACCTTCCAATGTATTATATTTAAATTAATGTATATATTAAAAGGTTACTGGTTTGCTCAGATATATTATAAAATGTCTTTATTGCACTGAATCTAAATGTTATTTTGCCTATTATTCTGCCAGGACAACACATAGATGGTGCACAATGTTTTCCTAGTATTGACTGAATGTCTGTCTCTTACCAACTGAATACTGTTGTGAATAGTTTGGCCGTTTGAAATGATTTACATTGTGAAATAAAAAAAGATTTTTTTTTTTATCACAGTGCATTCGTAAAGAATTTAGACCACTTGACTTTTTCCACATTTTGTTACGTTACAGCCTTATTCTAAAATGTATTAAATTGTTTTTTTCCCCTCATCAACCTACACACAATACCCCATAATGACAAAACAACAACAGGTTTTTTGACATTTTTGCAAATGTATTAAAAATAAAAAAAGCTGAAATATCACATGTACAGTGGGGAGAACAAGTATTTGATACACTGGCGATTTTGCAGGTTTTCCCACTTACAAAGCATGTAGAAGTCTGTAATTTTTATCATAGGTACTCTTCAACTGTGAGTGACGGAATCTAAAACAAAAATACAGAAAATCACATTGTATGATTTTTAAATAATCCCTGTTAGCTGTCCCAGTTAGCTGTAGTTAGCTGTCCCAGTTAGCTGTAGTTAGCTGTCCCAGTTAGCTGTAGTTAGCTGTCCCAGTTAGCTGTAGTTAGCTGTCCCAGTTAGCTGTAGTTAGCTGTCCCAGTGGGTAGAGAATTTATTTCTGCCTGCTAAATCACGATGTAGTCATGTGACAACTGTGTCACTGGGAGGCGAAACGATTAAATGTGTACATTTACATTTTTGTCATTTAGCAGACACTCTTATTCTCTACGGTGCCACCATTTTGGTCGCATATGCTCCTAAATATTTTACTGTGGTACCTTGAATTTTTATTTGACCTCTAGGGAAAGAAAACTATACTACAGTATACTACAACATTCTATAGTAAGCACTACACTATCGAGGGATAGTACAGTGTGTAGTATAGTATTCTACCCAGCTAACAAAGAGTTGCAGTAGACCAGACGGGAGATGACAAGGGCCTGGATTAGGCTTCTGGCGTGAGGAAAGGTCATTCTCTAAAGATGTTGTAGAGCAGGGGTATTCAACTCTTAGCCTACGAGGTCCGGAGTATGCTGATTTTCTGTTCTACCTGATAATTGCACTCGCCTGGTTTCTCAGGTCTAAATCAGTCCCTGATTAGAAGGGCACAATGAAGAAATACAGTGGAACTGGCTTCGAGGTCCAGCGTTGAGTTTGAGGGTTGTAGACCATGAACCTGCAGGCGAGTCACTACTTTGATGTTTGCAGAGAACAAAATTGTGTTGTCCAGGGTCACACCGAGGTTCTTTGCACTCTGAGAAGGGGACACCGTAGAGTTGTCAACCGTGATGGAGAGGTTTTGGAGCGGGCAGGCCTTCCCCGGGACGAATAGCACCTCCGTCTTGTTGAGGTTGAGCTTAAGGTGGTGGGCTTACATCCAAGCTGAGAGGTCTACCAGGCACATAGAGATGCATGTCGCCACCTTCGTGCCAGAAGGGGGAAGGAGAAAAGTAGTTGAGTGTCATCCGCATAGCAGCCGAAGTACGATTAAATGGGGCGACACAGAAAACGTGTCCCTACAGTCAGCTGATCAAAACAAACCAACAGGACGTAGCCTAGCGTATAGCTACAGTATTACACAAAAAACAAAAGGGAATGTTTTTCTCCTAAACCGGAGAGGGAACGATTACACAGCGAAGAGGAGCTCAGCCACGAGCTGATCAAAATATGGTATTTGGAATGTGGGTATCATTGTTGTTTCACTGTGTTCTTCGTCTCTCAGTAAATAATGTCTTTGTTCACCACAAACGAAGTTGGAAGCCATTGCAAACCAAAAGAGACTAAACTCAAACCAAGAGGAAGTTTTATAACACAATAACTCCTAATCCTGATTCACAGCAAACTCAGAATCAACTTCCGTCACCCAGACAGATAGGAATAATGCCTTCATCTCATACTTATGCTGTGTTCATGTTTGATTTGCGTTAGTAACACTTAATTTCAACCCACCAATATCCACCTTCTAAATGCAGTCATAAATATGTACACCTAAAAGCCATAGGCACCAATAATTATTCAGTGACAAATCATTAGACCATTGCACTGACATAAGGCAAATAGTTAGAAGTTGGTTAGTATATGTTGCAATGTTTATACGTCTGCAGACATAATAATGCTTGTTTGGATGTTCTTTGCAATCCCACCTGGCTTGTTATGTCTGCTGATGAGATTTGTTATGTCTGCTTATGGTAGCATCAATGTCTTTTGAAGTTGATGACAAAGAGCTGAAGTAGTGTTACCACATGTTTCTCCATGTGAGATGGTCTCTTACTACAAGCTGCATAATGAACTCTGGTGATTCCCTGAACCAAACACTGGTCCATGTAGCTCCTCCCTAAATATGAGGCCCACCGACTTCATATTTTTCACTTCAACAATTGCTGACGACATTGGCTCCGCTCATTCATATCATCCTGTCAGGGCTTCAGTATTGTGCCCTTCACAGGTTTCCCCAGGTGACTCAGTCAGTAAGTGCTCCTTCTCCTACTCTTAACGTTCCCATACAACTGTGTCGAGTGATTCACTCGGCCTCAAACTACCTCGTCCTCGAATTTTCCAGCCTGCCAACATCAGATAAAACACTTAAACAATTATTGTCTTATCTGCTCTCCTCAGAGAGAGGGAGCCTTACTTCATTATGACCCGATAAGAGAGGAAGTAATACGGCACGGCCGAACAGACTGTTGTTGAACCAGACTGACGGCTGTGTCCACAAGAAACATGAACCGTTGCCCCCCCCATCCTCCCACAGAAAGGTGGTTGCTAGTTATTACACACCTCTTTCTTTTTCTGTCCTCTGGGTTATCTCTCTCTCTCTCTCTCTCTCTCTCTCTCTCTCTGTCTTTGTCGGTCTGTCTCTCTCTGTGTCTCGCTCTCTCTCTCTGTGTCTCTCTCTCTGTCTTTGTCGGCCTGTCTCTCTCTCTCTCTCTCTCTCTCTCTCTCTCTCTCTCTCTCTCTCTCTCTCTCTCTCTCTCTCTCTCTCTCTCTCTCTCTCTCTCTCTCTGTCTTTGTCGGTCTGTCTCTCTCTCTCTCTCTCTCTCTCTCTGTCTCTCTCTTCGTCTCTTTCTGCCTACATAGACATTAAGGAAGTACACCACGGCTAATGAAATATTGTTACTGTTAAAGCCATAATTTTTTCATCAGACACCTACGTATTAATTACTTGATTTATTTTAATCTCATAAATGTCTCTCTCAGACACACACTCTTCCTCTGTCATATACACAGACACACACACACACACACACAGACACACACACAGACACAGACACACACACACACACACACACACAGACACACACACAGACACAGACACACACACACACACAGACACAGACACACACACACACACACACACACAGACACAGACACAGACACACACACACACACACAGACACAGACACACACACAGACACAGACACACACACACAGACACAGACACACACACACACACAGATACACACACACACACAGACACACACAGACATACACACACACACAGACACACACACAGACACAGACACACACACACAGACACAGACACACACACACAGACACACACACAGATACACAGACACACACAGACACAGACACAGACACACACAGACACAGACACACACAGACACAGATACACACACACACACACACACACAGACACACACTGACATATACACACACACACAGACAGACACAGACACACACAGACACACACACACACACAGACACACACGCACAGACACACACAGACATACACAGACACACAGACACACACACGCACAGACACATAGACACACACAGACACACACACACACAGACACAGACACACACACACACAGACACACACACAGACACACACAGACACACACAGACACACACACACACAGACACACACAGACACACACACACACAGACACAGACACACACAGACACACACAGACTGTTTTCATCTTCTACTGATGTCTACATAGACATTAAGGAAGTACACTACGGCTAATGAAATATTTTTTCCTCAGACACCCACGTATTAATTACTTGATTTATTTTAATCTCATAAATGTCTCTCTCAGACACACACTCTTCCACACACAGTCTTCACTCCTTCCCTTTACCTTGGTGCCGTACTGTGCCTACAGTTAATCTCTATCGTTCCATGTCCTAACGCTGCATCTGGTTTACGTCTCTACTCAAAGCCAAACAGACAAATTGACGTGCTTGGCGGGAGGATGTGCCTTGTCGATCACTTGTTGGACTCTTGTGTTGACAGCCCACTGGGTTGTTATTCTATCAAACCTCCAGTCATGAACTTTAGAATGTTCAAATCTAAATGAACGGTTGTCCAAGGTTTTCATCTGAAACTGCAAAAGCCATAACATAGTGTTTATTGGTGTCAGTAAGTACAAAGAAAACCACAGTTCTCTCTAGACAACTAGATTTTTCCTTGTTTGTGTTTCACCTGAAATGCCTGTGAAATATCCTGTCAAGTAGCGCATAACAGATTGATCGTAACGCAATACTAACATGCCATTTCCCCTCTCTCCCTCTCTTTAGACCATGCTGACTGCAATCTCCATGAGTGCCATCGCTACCAATGGAGTAGTGCCAGGTGGGTGAGCATGCGTTGGCATCCGGGTTCGTTGTTGGGACTAGCACCTCCTCTTCAAATCCATTTTGGATCAAAATGTAAAGTCTGTGCAGTAGCCCTAGCAACGCTATAATATTAGTTAAGTCCAGACTCCTGGGTCCCCATATGAACCTTATACAGCTAGGTTTATATGATTAGAGATGGTATCCAATAATCACGCCTCACACTGGCTTTGACTCACCCCTTGATTGGCTTAGAGCAGAGGTGAGAGGAAATCACAGGCTGGAGCTGTGGAGGAGAAACAATGTAGCCACCATTTTGTGGTGTAAATCTGGGTCATGTTCATTAGTAGGGACTGTAATATGGAGGAACTGCTTACATGGCCGTGGAAAGATGTTTAGGGGTGAGGTGGGATATACAGTTGAAGTCAGTTTACATACATCTTAGCCAAATACATATTTAAACTCAGGTTTTCACAATTCCTGACATTTAATACTATAGTGATGCTTTGAAGAATCATTTGTATTAGAAAATTATGGTAATGCTGCGTAAATGGCGTATATTAATCCAAATCCATGCAGATGCTGTTTGTATATAATCTTTCATTAAAAAGTATGTCATTTAAAGAGTGTTTGTATTCATTTGTTGTCTGTAGCTGGAGGATCCTACTACATGATCTCCCGTTCTCTGGGGCCTGAGTTTGGGGGCGCTGTGGGCATTTGTTTCTACCTCGGGACAACATTCGCTGGGGCCATGTACATCCTGGGGTCCATTGAACTCTTACTGGTAAGAACCTGGGTTTGAAATACTTATCTTTCTATCCATCTGTGTCTGTGTCTGTGTCGCTCTCTCTCTCTCTCTCTCTCTCTCTCTCCCTCTCTCTCCCTCTCTCTCTCTCTCTCTCTCTCTCTCTCTCTCTCTCTCTCTCTCTCTCTCTCTCTCTCTCTCTCTCTCTCTCTCTCTCTCTCTCTCACTATCTCCTCATTCTGTTTTGATACTATTTCCTCCCTCTCTTTTTCCATACATATTCTTCTTCTGTCACTCCTCTCGCTTGGATTGAGAGCTGGGTAATTATGTAAATTCTGCATTAGGGAGAGCTAAGTATTGGTTAAATAATAAGACCATTCGTTGAAACTGCCACCACATTGGTCCAGTGTTATCAACACACTAGGGGTGCATCTCAATTGTATTTCCTTGATTCCTCGCCTACTTTCTCCTTGTCTTCTGGAGGAGGTATGAGGTATGAGGTTTCTCCACTCAGGCCATCTCCTCCAATGCATTTTGACAGAAGGCGAGGAGAGAGGACACAATGAATCAAGGAATTACAATTGATTCACCCTATATAGGTTTTTCCCTGATGGCTTCAGCTGGATCGGTACATTCTGATCTAGCCTAGAGGTTAATTTGGTCTTCTCGGTTAAAGCTGGTTTAGTTTCCATTGTGGAATAACAATCCCCTCTGAATTGTAAGGATAGGATCTGGAGAAGGCTGCTTTGAATTTGGTTTATCCCTCCATAGAAGCACAAAAAGCAGCTATATTTAGAAAGACGAACAGTTCACATTGAACCTTGAGTTCTGGCCAAATTGTGCGTTGCTCCACACGAGAACTCAACTTCACTAGTGTAATGACCGTCCAAGTTATGCTCCACTTTTTATTTTATTCTGTTCCTATTGTCTTAAATTGATTGGCTTGAAATTAATTATGTTGGTAACCAGTTATAATAGCAAAAAGGCACCTTGAGGGTTTGTGGTATATGGCCAATATACCACGGCTAAGGGCTGTGTCCATTTACTCTGTGTTACATTGTGCCTAAGAACAGCCCTTAGCCGTGGTATATTGGCCATTTATACAACGGGTGGGTCTAATCCTGAATGCTGATTGGTTAAAACCGTATTCCAGCCGGTGTCTATTCCACAAATTACCACTGGCTAAATCTATGACATTAAAATGCCTATTTACTCTGTTCCATCTGACTGCCTGTCATGAACGTGTTGAGTGTCAGTCCAAGACGCAGCGCTGAAGTAATGCGACATGATTTATTTAAATCAACAGGCACAAAATAATAAACGAGAAATACACGAACGTAACACACAGTCGGCTAAACAGCACTAAACCAAAACACAATGATCCAGATCAGACAGGTGGAAACACATGAACTAAATATGGCCCCCAATTAGATACAATGCAAAGCAGCTGCCTCTAATTGGGGACCAACACAAAACCAACATAGAAACATAAAACCTAGATCTGTCAGGTTCTGACCATAGACAACTAGAGGAGTAAACTTGATCTCCACTATAAAAAGCATCTAGACATTATCTCTATTTCTTTTAGACTAACGTTTAGTTTTCAACTGCAGAGATTTTTAGAACCCTTGCTGTCTGTCTCTCGGACATTTGCAACATTGTTTCAATATTCAATCTCCAGCTGTCCTATGGTAATGAACGTGTCGGGAGTTGGGACGAGATGGAAAGGCAGGCAGCGTTTCTCAGCCGGTCGAAATCATGATTCAGCTAGCATCATTTTTATGGATATATACAAAGAAATGTCCATTGAAAAAATGTAAAACTAAGCAAAGTGCAGCTAGTTTGCGGTCTTTCCAGCTTCAGTTTGAAGTGATAGTGTTAGCTGTGTTGTTGACTAGCTCCTCTGAACAACAGTGTCCTGATGAGTCAGCACATTTTCTATACCAGGTGAAATCAAGCCTCATTAGCTCATTGTTATGGATGTATCCAAATAAATGTCACTAGAAAACAGTTTAAACAAATGCAGCTAGTTTGCTGTTTTTCTGGCTGCACTTTGACGTTACTGTAAGTTAGCCATAGTTGACTAGCTAGTATGGAACATTTAGAACGTCCATAGATACAGAACAACAAGACTGAATGACTGGGTCGCGTCTATAGATACAGAACAAAAAGACTGAATGACTGGGTCGCGTCCATAGATACAGAACAAAAAGACTGAACGACTGGGTCCATAGATACAGAACAACAAGACTGAACGACTGGGTCACGTCTATAGATACAGAACAACAAGACTGGACGACTGGGTCACGTCTATAGATACAGAACAAAAAGACTGGACGACTGGGTCTATAGATACAGAACAACAAGACTGGACGACTGGGTCACGTCTATAGATACAGAACAAAAAGACTGGACGACTGGGTCACGTCTCTGGCAACCGACCACTAAATTTCAGGAATATATCTTGTGGAAGGATGAAATAGTATGAACATTTGTCAATCATTATCTGAATATGTTGGTAACCCATTGTATAAAAGTGATAATGCCCTCGAAGCCGGTGTTTGGAGGATATATTGGCACGGTTTGCCAGCCCTCGACTTCATCTCGCCTAACCACACCCGTGCCAATATATCCTCCAAACACCGGCTTCTCAGGCATTATCACCTTATTATTCATTATAAAACGTGTTGTTTGGATCCTGGATGCTGATGGTTTATATTTGGGAGTTGTGGGACAACAACTGTCCTGCAGCCCACGCAGGAATCTGGAAAAAAACATCTACACTATTTTTCCATGCTACTATTTGGTTTGCAACAGTTGAGGGTTGTATAAGCCTATCTTTCTGACTCTACAAACTGTGCAACAATGTTACATTTTATAAATGTGATCTCTCCCTTGCAAGTAGGCTAGCCCAATAAATAACAAATGCCTAATGGATATTTATACAATTATTATTGAAGTTCTTATCTCTCATCATCATTGAATCTCTGCTAGCTAGCTAACGTTACATGCCAATGATTAGTTTAGCATAGCAACATTGAATGAATCGAATTAACGACTGCGTCAAAACATGAGAAAATAACTAATGACCAGCCCGCTTGGGTAGCAACTTCAGAATGCAAAAACAAATCTGTTTGTTGGGTTACGACGGCAACTACTCTAGCTAGTTAGTAAACTTGCTAGCTACTTTAGTGGATGTTGAACACATTTCTAGTGGCAAATGTTATAAATTATAAACTGGGTGGTTCGAGGCTTGAATGCTGATTGGCTGACAGCCGTGGTATATCAGACCATATATCACAGGTATGACAAAACATGTATTTTTACTGCTCTAATTACATTGGTAACCAGTTTATAATAGCAATAAGGCACCTCTGGGGTTTTCGCGTTGTTGTGCCTAAGAACAGCCCTTAGCCATGGTATATTGGCTATATACCACACCTCCTCGTGCCTTATTGCTTAATTATAGCCTTGGTATAAAACAGATAGTCAACTCGGGGCTCTATGCGTTCTATGGAAGAAAAGAAAATGACATGGAAGGTGTGTTCCACGACGCGCTAGCGGAGTTGCATTATTGACCATGAATATGAAATGCTATTTAACAGCATGTAGAGTAAATCTGATGATGGAGCACTTAGAGGCTATCATTTCATTGATAAGATATACTGGTAATTCATTTAGAATGTTAATCCCATGCTTGAGTTGTTGAATTAAATTGAGATGAAATGAGTCATGATATTTCAACCATCTATTTGAATGGAGTTAATGGGAGTCAGATTCTCTTTTTCTACAGTTGATCTAGTTGTCTTTTGCTGTCTCTCTCTCTTTTCGGTGTCTCTATTCTAGCCTGTCTCTCTCGCCATCCTGTCTCTCTCTCTCTCTCTCTATATATATATATATATATATATAGATAGATATAGATATATATATATCTTCGGCAGGACCACAATATACATTGTGCCCAATATTCTTCCTCCATCTCACTGTCCCTCTTTTCTCCGCTATATGCATCTGACCGTCTCTTCTGCAGAGTGATCTTGACAGTCCTGTTTGTCACTGTCTCTCTTTCTTGCTCTTAGGCTTTGTCCTCAAACTGTGTTTTATCCTTAAAAGGGAACGGACACTATGTTATGAACACAGCCTTATACAGACAAGGTTGGCAAACAAGGTTGGTTTAAGAGAGAAGAAGAGTAGAATTTTGACAGTGGCACAAAGAGTTCCAAGTCAAGTTTTATAGTTGGGACACATTCAATATCCATCTATGACCTATGTAACTCTCTCTCTCTCTCTCTCTCTCTCTCTCTCTCTCTCTCTCTCACGCTCTCTTTCTTGCCCCCCCCCCCTTTCCCCTCCCTCACAGATCTACATCCTCCCTCAGGCGGCCATTTTTAAGATGGAGGGTCTGGAGGGAGCCGCGGCGGAGGCGGCAATGCTGAACAACATGCGTGTGTACGGCACTATTGTGCTCAGTTTCATGGCCACGGTGGTGTTCGTGGGGGTCAAGTACGTCAACAAGCTGGCCCTGTTGTTTCTGGCCTGCGTCATTCTCTCCATCATGGCCGTCTATGCCGGAGTCATCAAGACAGCTATCGAACCGCCTGACTTCCCGTAAGCACCCCTACTGTTCAATTAGCCTGCTCCCAGATCTGTTTGTGTCGTCTTGCCTAGTCCTATGGTCACTGTCACATGAGAATGACCATAGGAGTTAGAAAGACGGCACAAACAGATGTGGGACCAAGCTACTCTTCATTGTTGGGGCTGAGCCGAACTTGAGCAATGTGGGTGTGATGTGAATGATGTTTATTCATTTATTTATATATATGGGGGATTTGGGTTTTGAGACTTATGTTGCAATGTAATTTGAGCACATGTTCACCCATTTTAAGATGATTTGAACTATATTGAAAATATATAGAAATTATGTTCAATGCACATAAGCAGTTGGGTTAAATATAAATGGAACATATTCATCTTGTGTGACATTTCCAATAGGGAGGACTCTTCTGTTCAATATGGGGACTGATACCCACAGACTTGTGCTAGCTCTAAAAGCCAATGCCTAGGCTTTGGCTCAGGTGGCTAACTCAGTCTAAAGTCGTCTGCATGGGCAGCTGGGGTTCGATTTCCGGTCGTCAAACTAACACATGCAATGTGTATCTTATATGCACATGTGCTGCTACATGTGCAGTATCTAATGGGGAACACTAACACATCTCCCCTGCTGCACAGAGTCTGTATGCTGGGGAATCGACCGCTGATCTCCAAAGGGTTCGATGTGTGCGCCAAAACACTGGAGAGTGGCAACGGCACGGTCACCACCAAGCTGTGGAAGATCTTCTGCGATACTCCCTTCCTCAACGCCACCTGTGACGAGTACTTTGTCAACAACAACGTGTCCTTCATCCAGGGCATCCCTGGGGTCATGAGTGGCATCCTCAAAGGTGACCAAACACAGTTAACCATTGGTCTTCTTCTGGCTCAGTTGGTAGAGCATGGTGCTTGCCCTAAATAATATTTTTGTAAACATTCACTTTTTTGTGTCTAATAGAAACCACCTGGATGTGTTATTATATTATTATAAATGCTATTATTTTGTGGCTATCTACTTTTTCTATCCAAACACAGTTAGACCTACAGCACTGTCTCTCTCTCTCTCTCTCTCTCTCTCTCTCTCTCTCTCTCTCTCTCTCTCTCTCTCTCTCTCTGTCTCTCTCTCTCTCTGTCTCTCTGTGAGTGTGTTAACTTCTTCCTTCCTTCCATGCCCCCTCCCCCACAGAGAACCTATTTGGGAATTACCTTGAGAAGGGTGATCTGGTGGCCAAGATCGGGATTGCGACCGTGGAGGGCCCCGATGATACTCTGACCAACTCCAACCGCTACGTCCTGGCCGACATCACCAGCTTCTTCACCCTTCTGGTCGGCATCTACTTCCCCTCCGTCACAGGTCAGCTGACAGGGAGGGATAATGCAAAGAGGAAGAAAATACTCACCCTTTGTGTTACTTTGAGTGGTTTTTTTTTATCTAGAGGGATGATAGAGGAGATGTGTGTCAATTTATTGAAAAGTTTTAGAAAACTTTTAAAGATTCATCTGAAGTCATAATTATTTTTAAACAAAACGCAGTTGTTTGTCATTAGAAGGATAATTTTGCTGTATTTTTCAATTGTGGTAATTTGACAAAGGAAAGTAGGTTTTAAATCTACATACACAAGCTATTGTGTGAGTTTCAAAGACTACCATTTGATTATCTGAGTTTTCTTATGGACCCTGCCTGTGTTTTGAAAACAATTCTCAGACTGAAACGTTGACACAGCAAATGTGCAGAGGTTATTGAGTGAGCTTTTCTACAGTGACCTCTCTACTTGTGTTTCACAGGGATCATGGCCGGATCCAACCGGTCTGGAGACCTGCGTGACGCACAGAAGTCCATCCCGATCGGCACTATCATGGCCATCACCACTACCTCATTAGTGTGTATCCTTTTACTGCTCCCCCTACACAATGGGCTACTGCACTACTTTTAACATGCTATCTATCAATAGTAAAATAGTTATAATTTATATAAAACCTTTTTTATTTTACTTTTCAACATAAAAACATATATTAGGTTTGATCAAATTGGGCCTTTAACTTCAAGCTTGTTGTGTTTAGAATGATAACTCCATGACAGCAATTTCAAATCAACCATGTTGTTCTTTATCTCAAAGCATTTAATCATGTACCAACAATACATCAGACATAACCCAACAATAACAGCACTGTCGAACTGTGTGCTTATATAACTCACAATGTGCAGACATAACAGAGATAAGTTAGGATATGTCGGTATGTGCTAGGTATGGTTGTTTTCCTTAATGTGACCTTATAGACATGTCCGCTGTGGTCCTGTTCGGTGCCTGTATCGATGGAGTGGTACTAAGGGACAAGTAAGTTATGCATAATAAGCAAACATTTCTGCAATTGTTTCAATATTTCTCGGTCAAGGTTTTCCAGTTTAAAGGTACTCGATGAGGGATGCTGTACCTGGTTTTCCAGTGCTAAGGTACTCGATGAGGGATGCTGTACCTGGTTTTCCAGTGCTAAGGTACTCGATGAGGGATGCTGTACCTGGTTTTCCAGTGCTAAGGTACTCGATGAGGGATGCTGTACCTGGTTTTCCAGTGCTAAGGTACTCGATGAGGGATGCTGTACCTGGTTTTCCAGTGCTAAGGTACTCGATGAGGGATGCTGTACCTGGTTTTCCAGTGCTAAGGTACTCGATGAGGGATGCTGTACCTGGTTTTCCAGTTTAAAGGTACTCGATGAGGGATGCTGTACCTGGTTTTCCAGTTTAAAGGTACTCGATGAGGGATGCTGTACCTGGTTCGGATTGGTTTGGTGTCTAATCAATAGGATCCTGGTAACTGGCTGTCCTTCTACCTCTCTTCATTTCTATCTCCCTCAGGTTTGGAGAGGGAGTCAATGGCAACCTGGTCATTGGCACCTTGGCCTGGCCGTCCCCGTGGGTGATTGTAATTGGCTCATTCTTCTCCACCTGTGGGGCGGGGCTTCAGAGCTTGACGGGCGCCCCGCGTCTCATGCAGGCCATCTCCAGGGACGGTGTCGTGCCCATCCTACGGGTCAGTCTCAGTCATTCTGTCAACATTCTAGCATTTTGCACTGATCTAGGACCATTTGTTTTCATAATTCTGTCAGCATTCAGCAATTATCACTGAACTGGGTACAATTGTTATGATTATTCTGTCAGTGTTCAGCATTAAGCACTGATCTGGGACAATTTGTTATGTTGGTTTGTCAACATGTCTCGTATCAGTCTCAGGTGACATTGGACACTACCACAATTGCCTGCTCTCCCTCACTAATTATTTATTTCACATTCAATTTTGATGGTTGGTGTCTGTGTACACTAATGTTGATCTTAAGGTCCCAGGTAAGGGTCTCATGTGAGCGTGGTTCACCGAAACACCTCTGTTACATCTACATACAACCTGCCTTGAAATAATGGAATAGCTACTGTATGTTGTAACTCTATGCCCTCTAACAGCTCAGTGTGTGATGTGTCCGCCAGGTGTTTGGCCATGGGAAGGCCAACGGGGAGCCCACCTGGGCCCTGCTTCTGACCGCCTGTATCTGTGAGATCGGGATCCTTATCGCCTCCCTGGACGCAGTGGCCCCCATCCTCTCCATGTGAGTGTCTATGAGTGGGACCAGGAGTTGTTCCCCACTACCGGACCTGGCCAGGGAAAATACTCTGGGTCCTAGAGTATTTCCATATACATATAACTGGGTCCTAGTTATATGTATAACTAGGGCACAGAGTTTTTTCTGGTCAGGTTACATGGCAAGGTTAAACTCCTGGCCCTATTTATGAGTGCTGAGGTGCATCTAATCCTGTACTAATAAGCACTGTCTAATATGGACACCGTAAATATGACATAAATATGACAATGAAGTACCTATCTGTCTGTCTGTCTGTCTGTCTGTCTGTCTGTCTGTCTGTCTGTCTGTCTGTCTGTCTGTCTGTCTGTCTGTCTGTCTGTCTGTCTATCTATCTATCTATCTATCTATCTATCTATCTATCTATCTATCTGCACGCTCCCTCAACTTGAGACATCTGTGGCATTGTGTTGTGTGACAGAACTGCACATTATAGAGTGGCCTTTTATTGTCCCCAGCACAAGGTACATCTGTGTTAATGATCATGCTGTTTAACCAGCTGCTTGATATGCCACACCTGTCAGGTGGATGGATTATCTTGGCAAAGGAGAAATGCTCACTGACTGTATAGCCAGACGACTCCTGATAAGTGTCATTTGTGTCTTTATCTGTTGTCTAGTACTGTCTTTTTGCTAGCTAGGGCTATTTACTTTAAGTACTATCTGTCTTCCCAGTAGCCTACTTGGTGTGTGAACTGCTGACTTCTCATAACTTACAGCTGATTGTTGATACATCAACCAGGGTTAAAGGGCAATTTGTGACCTGTTTCAGTAATCAGTGTCTGTATTGGAGGGGGAGTGGCTTCACCTCTTTTCTGAGTGTATATAACCAGCTTCTCAGGCTCCATCTCAGTGTGCTTCATTATATAGCTAGAGCACTCCTGATATCTCCAGGAGAGTTAAGGGTCCCGCATTAAATGATCATAAAGCCTTCATAATGCCTTCATAAGAACTACATAAATATGTTACAAAGCAACTTCCCAATAACAGCACTTACAGTTGACCGGGGCAGCTCTAGCAGGGCAGAAATTTGACCAACTGACTTGTTCTAAAGGTGGCATCCTATGACGGTGCCACGTTGAAAGTCACTGAGCTCTTCAGTAAGGCCATTCTACTGCCAATGTGTGTCTATGGAGATTGCATGGCTGTGTGCTTTATACACCTGTCAGCAATGGTGCGGCTGAAATATCCGAATCCACTAACTTGAAGGAGTGTCCACATACTTTTGTATATATAGTGTACTTTACTCAGTAAGGTCACTCCCATAGAATTCATTGATCCCTCCTACTAAGGCCAACTTTGAATGGTTGATACGAATGGGGACGACGTTACACCAAGAGACTCTTACCTTGCTAAGGAAATTGAAAGTGACTTTCTTCTGGAAGCAAGTTACATGTTCCTCAGTACACAAACACACACACAACAATATAATGAGCCATACCATGCGGTGCTGGGCCCAGTCAGGTCTTTGACACAACAACATAACAAGCCATACCGTGCGGTGCTAGGCCCAGTCAGGTCTTTGACACATTCACCCTCTCCCCCGCTGAAAGATCAGCCAGAAAATGTTGCCACCATTGTAGCAGGTTGTAGTCAAGCCCTGGTCTCCAGCATGGTAGCAGAAGAGGAATACGGATACTTGGGTCCTAACACATCCATAAAGACTCTATATCGCATGAGAGTGTACTTACTTTAAAGTCAGACCCCTTTGGTCATTCATAACACATAGATAAAAGCCTTGTATCATATGATGCTGTACTCCAAGACGGACACATTTGGTCATTCATAACACATACATAAAGGCTTAATGATGTGAGCACAAATGTATTAACACTTAATTATTTCTCACTAACAGCTAAATCAAATAAACATTTAAACCATACATACATGCAATTACATTGAACATTACACAGGGCTGTGAACAGTGTAGGTTGTTCCTGAGCTGGAGGATGAATGGTTCTGGCCTCTCTGCCTGCTGGAGGTTCTACATGTTGGTTCCACCTTAAAATAACAACGAAGAAAGTTAGCATGTCTGTTAGGGAACACCTTTGTCACACCATCTGGAAAAGAGCATTTCTGTGCTTAGGGGACAGGGGATACTCCATTCGATACATATTATATTCCTCTTTTATTTACAAATCTCATGACATGACTATGAGATGTGACTGTGTCTAGGGGGATTTATATTTAGCTCAGCCTGCTAACACTTTCTTTAGCTAGCTAGCAATTGCTGTGAAGTCACCGAAATTATTTGAAATAACGATTGATCTAACTCAACATTTAACTACTACAAACTAATTTCAATTACAATGAATAAAGGTTAACATACTTGTGTTTTACTGTCTACAGCTAACCAACCAACAGTGCAGGGCTGAATTAAATGACAACTACACTCAAAAATGTTGAAAAAGTTGGTTACATTTTTCACAGACCTCACCACCCCTCCCCCCGCCCCCTTTCTAGACTTGACTCACCACCCCTCCCCCCGCCCCCTTTCTAGACTTGACTCACCACCCCTCCCCCCGCCCCCTTTCTAGACTTGACTCACCACCCCTCCCCCCGCCCCCTTTCTAGACTTGACTCACCACCCCTCCCCCCACCCCCTTTCTAGACTTGACTCACCACCCCTCCCCCCGCCCCCTTTCTAGACTTGACTCACCACCCCTCCCCCCGCCCCCTTTCTAGACTTGACTCACCACCCCTCCCCCCGCCCCCTTTCTAGTTCTGGCTTTGCTGACAGCTACTTTATTGAGAAAATGTCTACTTACTATGCCTGTGATGTGTGGTTATCCCACCCAGCTATCTTAAGATGAATGAACTAGCTGTAAGTAACTCTGGATAACAGCGTCTGCTTAATGACTGAAATGTAAAAATGTAAACAGGGATGGAAACAAATTTGTGCACAAAATTTGAGAGAAATAAGCTTTTTTGGGCAAATTACTCTGAAACATGGGACCAAAACTTACTTAACGTAATGCCATGATTTACTATAAAATTATCATCTGAGAATGGTTTTTATTTGGTTAAAAGCTTTTAAGCAGCTTATAAGCAATTAATTGGTGCCTTATAGACATACATGTTTCCAAATAAACAGCAAATGTATGTAAACCACATTGCTGTCTCTCTGGCTTTTTGCCATGGATGAAGGCTTTGTTTCTGTGTGTAGGTTCTTTCTGATGTGCTACATGTTTGTAAACCTGGCCTGTGCCTTGCAAACCCTCCTGAGGACGCCCAACTGGAGGCCACGCTTCAAGTTCTATCACTGGTGAGTCCCACTGAATCCCATCAAAGGAACGCATCCTGAGAGATGATACAAGGGCCTTGAGTGTGTGTGTGTGTGTGTGTGTGTGTGTGTGTGTGTGTGTGTGTGTGTGTGTGTGTGTGTGTGTGTGTGTGTGTGTGTGTGTGTGTGTGTGTGTGTGTGTGTGTGTGTGTGTGTGTGTGTGTGTGTACATGCACGTCTCAGCTCCAATCTCATCAGACTGTATCGGCGACACTGTGAGATTTGTGAGTTTTTCTCTCAGCTCTGCCCGATATGCTCTGGTGAGGCTGAAGGAGGGGCCGGAACACACCATGAACTGGAGCTGAGACGTGCATGTACACACACACACACACACACACACACACACACACACACACACACACACACACACACACACACACACACACTCACACACTCAAGGCCTGTTTAATGTACAGTATACATATTGTATGTACTGTGGATCTAATCCTGTCTCTGTGTGTGTCTCCTTACAGGGCCCTGTCCTTCCTGGGTATGAGTCTGTGTCTATCGCTCATGTTCATCTGTTCCTGGTTCTATGCCATCGTTGCCATGGTGATCGCTGGCAGTATCTACAAGTATATCGAGTTCCACGGGTGAGTGTAGTGCGACCACTGAGACAGATTGGATTCGCTGGCTGTGTGTGTGTGTGTGTGTGTCTGTGTGTGTGTGGCTGTGTGTGTGTGTGTGTGTGTCTGTGTGTGTGTGGCTGTGTGTTTGTGGCTGTGTGTGTGTGTGTGTGTGTGTGTGTGTGTGTGTGTGTGTCTGTGTGTGTGTGTCTGTGTGTGTGTGTGTGTGTCTGTGTGTGTGTGGCTGTGTGTTTGTGTGTGTCTGTGTGTGTGTGGCTGTGTGTTTGTGTGTGTGTGTGGCTGTGTGTTTGTGTGTGTGTGTGTGTGTGTGTGTGTGTGTGTGTGTGTGTGTGTGTGTCTGTGTGTGTGTGTGTGTGTGTGTGTGTGTGTGTGTGTGTGTGTGTGTGTGTGTGTGTGTGTGTGTGTGTGTGTGTCGGTGGGTGTGTGTGTGTGGGGGTGTGTGTCTGTGTATTGGTGGGGGTGTGTGTCTGTGTATTGGTGACGGTGTGTGTCTGTGTATTGGTGACGGTGTGTGTCTGTGTATTGGTGGGTGTGTGTGTGTGGGGGTGTGAGTCTGTGTATTGGTGGGGGTGTGTGTCTGTGTATTGGTGGGGGTGTGTGTCTGTGTATTGGTGGGGGTGTGTGTCTGTGTATTGGTGGGGGTGTGTGTCTGTGTATTGGGGGGGGGTGTGTGTCTGTGTATTGGTGGGGGTGTGTGTCTGTGTATTGGTGGGGGTGTGTGTCTGTGTATTGGTGGGGGTGTGTGTCTGTGTATTGGGGGGGGGTGTGTCTGTGTATTGGGGGGGTGTGTGTCTGTGTATTGGGGGGGGTGTGTGTCTGTGTATTGGTGGGGGTGTGTGTCTGTGTATTGGTGGGGGTGTGTGTATTGGTGGGGGTGTGTGTCTGTGTATTGGTGGGGGTGTGTGTATTGGTGGGGGTGTGTGTCTGTGTATTGGGGGGGGGGGTGTGTGTCTGTGTATTGGTGGGGGTGTGTGTCTGTGTATTGGGGGGGGGGTGTGTGTCTGTGTATTGGTGGGGGTGTGTGTCTGTGTATTGGGGGGGGTGTGTGTCTGTGTATTGGGGGGGGTGTGTGTCTGTGTATTGGGGGGGGGGGGTGTGTCTGTGTATTGGGGGGGGTGTGTGTCTGTGTATTGGTGGGGGTGTGTGTCTGTGTATTGGTGGGGTGTGTGTCTGTGTATTGGGGGGGGGGGGTGTGTCTGTGTATTGGGGGGGGTGTGTGTCTGTGTATTGGGGGGGGGGGTGTCTGTGTATTGGGGGGGGTGTGTGTCTGTGTATTGGTGGGGGTGTGTGTCTGTGTATTGGTGGGGTGTGTGTCTGTGTATTGGGGGGGGGGGTGTCTGTGTATTGGTGGGGTGGGAGGTTCATGATCACCTCTCTGGCCAAAAATCCTATTATCCATCATTCAGTCAGGCCAGTTAAAGGGGAAATGTGTCAATTGGGGATTCCACTGTTTGGACAGTTTTTAGTATTATGCCTTGTGCTGAGACAATGGCTTGGGTTGTAATTACATGACTTGATGAAAATTACATGAGCTGTCTGAAAACAGAGCTTGGCTAACAACGACTCAGCATCCTGTCTATGGGAAGACATGGTTTAAAGTGGTGCAAGCGATGCCTCCCAACGTTTTAAGCGACGATTTTTAAAGACTCCCTAAACCGATAGCCTACCAGACTGTGAAAATAGGTTTGACATTTAGCTGTGTTAGAAGCCTGTGCATTTGATTGAATAACAATGTTATAACATTGTCATTTTAATTTGTAACAGACATGTAATAACACATAGGCCTAGTTATTAGACCTTTAATGGTGTAATAATAACTATGTAATACCATTAGTTGTGACATGATTGAATGATATAATCCTGGTGTTTGATTGTGTGACAGGGCGGAGAAAGAGTGGGGTGATGGGATACGAGGCATTTCTCTCAGCGCCGCCCGATACGCTCTGATGAGGCTTGATGAGGGGCCGGCGCACACCAAGAACTGGAGGTGACACACACACACACAGTGTACCAGACCTGGGTTCAAATCAGGGGTTGGAACCGGTTCAGGAAACAGAACTGAAAAAATAAAAATAATGACATTTTCAGAGAAACAGAACCAGAACAGGGAATGAAAGTGATCTCTAGTGTTCCGGGAACATAACCGTTATTTTCAAATCTTGAGAACTGGTTAATAATGTTATTTTTAGTTCCACAAATATTCCTAATGTCTAGTATATAATTCTGTTATAATGCTAGTAATAGCCTAAACATATTCCATTTCACGTCATGCCATGATGTTCAGCACCTTAAACCAAGCCCCCTCCATGTCCACCACCTCTCTCTCTTGAGTAAAATAATGAGTTAAATTTAAAAACGTTGTTGATTGGTAAATTTTTTTAGAAAAAGGAACTATATGAACCATTACATATTTTTGTTCCTGTCAGGCCCTGACTGAGGCCAGGTCTCTGGCTCCCCCTAGTGGGAGTTTGATGGCCACAGTCAGGACCTGACAATAGTTCTGGGTGTTCATTTCTGTTGGTCTTATCCCCAATTAGAGGCAGCTCTCTTGAGTTGTCTCTAATTGGGGAGCCTATTTAAGTAGTAGTTATTCCCACCTGTGTTTGTGGGGTTTTGTGTGTTTCCTTTATGTTCCCGCCGGTTCAAGGTCGCTGTCTCTCCTTTTTTCGGTTTTTGGATTATTATTACTGGAATAAAGGAATGCATTCACACTCCAGCTCTCCACCTCGGGTCCTGTCTCATGGCGATCGTGACAGTTCGAACCGGTTCAGAATTGTATTTTCTGGTTGGAACACCAGAACGGAACAAAATAAATAGGGGTTTTGCTCAGAACAGATCGGGTGGAAAATAATTTCTGTTCCAACTAGGTTGCAAAGCTACCGATAATTTACTGAAGTTACCGTACTCTTCAGTAATTAACAGAAAATGTATGGCAATTTATCTAAACTTTGGTAATTTATACTTGAATAACTTAAAAATATATATATTCATATATAGTATAAATGTATTATATCTGTGTCCATATTGTCCATGAGTTTCTAGTAGATAGACCATATGGTTCAAGATAAAACAGTCCTATTAATGGAAAAAGCATCTAATCAACAATGGCATTATTTTAAATTAACTATGCAACTCTTCCAACTATTGACTTTTTTCACAACTGCCAGCAGTTTGATGCTAAAACATTGACAACAAATACATATTGACATAGTCAAATAAATACAAATATAATATATTTCATGCTGAAATTCGCTACGTTAATGGTTTATACACTGGATGGTGAACGAAACATTGCTCTAAAGTTACCAAAAGGGCCACTAGATGTCTTGTGATAGATTACAGAAAATCCTTGTAAGATACCAAAATTGTAGTAGTTTACTGGCAAATTTCAGTAGTATACCCTGTCTTTGCAACCCTAGTTCCAACTCCTGGTTCAAATAATTGTGTATTTGAGTATCTGAGTATTTTCAAATACACAGCCCAAAACAAATACTTCGATTTTTGTATTTGAATTTGTATTTTTTTTTAATTAAATAGTATACTTAATTGTATTTGAAAATATTTTCAAATACTTTCCTGGAAGACTATTTGAAACCCAAAATATTTCAAATACCCTCAAATACTTTACATCCCATGTCTTCCACCAACTACTGATCCTCTGACATTCTGGAAGACACAAATACTCAACACTGAACAGAGTTGCTGCTGATTACCTACAGTGCTAGCATCCTCTACAGCTGTGGAGCGGCTTTTCAGCATTGTAGGGGGTATCTTCAGATCAGATCACTGCACAAACCCTAATGTTTTTTAAATGTAACATGGCATCTTGTCCTCTTTCATGAGACACCAATGTAAAGTATGGGCTGTGTATTGTGAAATAAGACGCCATGTTAAGTTGGTTGTTATTTCAAATAAAACTACTATGTACATTCAGAACTATTTTCAAATACATACCAAATAACAATACTGTAAGGATCAACGCTGGGTACGAGAAGCAGGGTAGACAACACGACAATCAATGCACAAGTGGGGAACAGAGCTGGGGAACAGACGGATAGAGGGGAGGTGATGAAACAGGTGATAGAGTCCAGGTGGGGAACAGGTGTTCATAATGACGGTGGCAGGGGTGAGTAATGATGGGCAGCCTGGCAACCCTCGAGCGCCAGGGAGGGAGAGTGGGAGCAGGCGTGACAAATACATACTAAATTACATCTTTCAAATACTTCCAACAATATGTATTTGAATTAATGGTAAACACATGCCAATACTTTCCAAATAGTGTTTTCAAATACATTCTAATATTTAACTACTTCAAATGAAGCTAATCTGAATATTTGTTTTGAAATGCAATAAAAAGTCATTTAAATACCTGAAATAGTATTTTAACCAAGGTCTGCAGTGTACACAGATAAACCCACACAAATAATCTACACAGGCCATTTTGTGTCACCTATCTAATGAACATTGAAATGAACGACATGTTAGTGCATGTGGAGCATTCCATTTAATACATTTAGAGCTACTGTCATGTAACAGACAATAATAAACCTCAGTCACTCTTCCTTTCTCTCTCTCTCTTTTTATTCCACTTGTTCTCTACCTTTCTCACCTCACCTCTACTCTTTTGAATATCTGTGGTGCTACTTTTAAATTCAACTCAAAATGCTTTACTGGAATGACAGAAGTATACGTATTTGTTTTGCCAAAGCAACACGTTGAAATCCTTCCTTCCTTCCTTCCTTCCTTCCTTCCTTCCTTCCTTCCTTCCTTCCTTCCTTCCTTCCTTCCTTCCTTCCTTCCTTCCTTCCTTCCTTCTTTCCTTCCTTCCTTCCTTCCATATTTTCCTTCTGCGACTCCCTCTGTCTCCCTCCAGGCCTCAGCTGCTGGTGTTGGTCAGTACAGACGTGGAGCAGAATGTGGAGCAGCCTCGCCTGCTCTCGCTGACCAACCAGCTGAAAGCGGGCAAAGGGCTGACCATCGTGGGCACTGCCTTGTCCGGCACCTACCTGGAGAACCACCCCCAGGCCCAGCGGGCAGAGCAGGTTAGATACCAGGCAGATTCCTTGGCATCCAACTGCATATCACACAAACAGCACTGCTCTCCGACATGGACTGATTTAGACTTGATCCTTTGACTCTGTTCCAATATCCACGCTAGCGTAGCACTCAAAATTAAGCCATACCTAAATTCAGTGTTACCACCATCCATTTCACCTTCATTTCACCCTTATTGCCCTCTGTGGCTTAGTTGGTTCCCTTACACTGCTCTCTCTCTCTCATTCATCCCCCCCCCCCTTTCCCCTCCAGTCTCTGCGTAAGATGATGGAGACAGAGAAAGTGAAGGGCTTCTGCCAGGTCACCATCTCGTCCAACATGCGCGACGCCACCTCCCACCTTCTCCAGGCCAGTGGGCTAGGTGGTCTCATGCACAACACGGTGCTGGTCAGCTGGCCGCGCAACTGGAAGCAGGCTGACGACCACCAGACCTGGAGGGACTTCATCGGTGGGTCACAGAGGGGGTCAAAGGTGGATGGTCAAGTAGGATGGGGGTAAAGTGAGGGGTAGGAATAACAAACACCTTATTTATCTAGGTTATTAATGTCTTATTAATGTCTTATTACCATGTTACCTTTCTAAGTAAATTCTGGTCATTTTTTAACTGTACAATGAAGAATCAGATCTGTCGGTTGAACTTCAGGATACAGGATGTTACATGAACTATCAGATCTTCACAAGATCTTCTATGAAGGTTATTGAGTGATCATCAGACTCATACTCTTCCCTCTCTGCCCTGTCCTGTAGAGCTGGTCAGGGAGACGACGGCCGCCCACCTGGCCCTGCTGGTGCCCAAGAACATCGCTGCCTTCCCGTCCAATGGAGAGCGCTTCTCCGAGGGCCACATTGACGTGTGGTGGATCGTCCATGATGGAGGAATGCTGATGCTGCTGCCTTTCCTTCTGCGCCAGCACAAGGCATGCTGCCCACCACACGCCCTCCACACCACACGCCCTCCACACCACACGCCCTCCCCACCACACGCCCTCCACACCACACGCCCTCCACACCACACGCCCTCCACACCACACGCCCTCCACACCACACGCCCTCCACACCACACGCCCTCCCTGAGACATGGGTCACATTGCATTGGCATGTTTTATATAGACATTATTAAAGTCTATTTATAAACTGGGTGGTTCGAGCCCTGAAGGCTGATTGGCTGACAGCGGTGGTACATCAGACCGTATACATTTATTTTTACTGTTCTAATTACGTAAGTAACCAGTTTATAATAGCAATAAGGCTCCTCAGGGGTTTGTGAAATATGGCCAATATACCACGGCTAATGGCTGTATCCAGACACTCCATGTTGCATTGTGCGTAAGAACAGCCCTTAGCCGTGGTATATTGGCCATATACCACACCCCCCGTGCCTTATTGCTTTAATATATAACTAGTCATGCACTCAGTTGTATAGTAAAGTGGAATGTACACTTAAAAACTACAGTACAGGACATTCAGTGTGTTAACCAATCAATACAGTTTCTATACATCATCATCAAGGTTCTAACCAGAATACTGTATGACAGGTTAGACATCAGCCGGTTACAATGGTCTTTCCTACCAACAGGTGTGGAGGAAGTGCAGGATGCGCATCTTCACCGTGGCTCAGATGGACGACAACAGCATCCAGATGAAGAAAGACCTGAGCACCTTCCTGTACCACCTGCGTATCGATGCCCAGGTTGAAGTGGTGGAAATGGTAAGACTCCATGTCTACCTATGACCGTTTCAGATGTGATTAAAGATACACTATGGGAGTTTACTTGTTAATTGTTTACTCCAAATTTTGTCTTGAATGTTGGCTGTATGGATCACATGAAAGCGTGTTAACTGTCTCACATGCTCCTTGCCATGCTGCTGTCCATCCAGTAGACTGATGACACCAAACACAAAGCTGTCCATATGACATCCATAGGACACTTGGTAAATCTGTCCATCCTCAATACACTTACCCAGGCCTTCTCCTCTCTCAGCACGACAGCGATATCTCAGCCTACACCTATGAGAAGACCCTGGTGATGGAACAGCGATCGCAGATCCTCAAACAGATCAACCTGACCAAGACTGAGCGAGAGAGAGAGGTAGGTTTGCAAAGTTACTGGTAATTTACCAAATTTACCGTAATTGTTGGTCATCTATGGCAATCTATGGTAACATTTATACCTTTAAAAGGTGTATTCATAAATAGTATTCCTTTTATATATCTGTGTCCATATTGTCCATGAGTTTCTAGTGGATAGACCATATGGTTCAAGAGAAAATAGACAAATAATGAAAAAAGCATCTAATCAACAATAGCATTATTTTAACTCTGCAACACTTTTTTCACAACAAAACATTTACAACAAAGACATATTGACTAAGTCAAATAAATAAAAATGTGTAAAAAAATATAACCTTTATATTTTCATGCTGAAACCCTCATATTAAACACAAATGGTATTCACTAAGTTGATGGTTTATATTTAGGATAATATTTTACAGCTTTGTCATTCTATATATATATATGGTTGCTGATAATTGGCCTCTGTACGCCTATGTAGATATTCCATTAAAAAGCAGCCGTTTCCAGCTACAATACACCTGTGATAATCTGAAGTACCAAAAAGGGCCACTAGATGCCTTGTCATAAACAACATAAAATTCTTGAAAGTTACCAAGATTCTGGTAGTTTACTTGTAATATACAGTCCCTTTGCAACCCTAGAGAGAGCTACTGCTTTGCACAGAATTACTAGAATGGGCTAAGATGTTTCATTTACCATGCCACTACTCACGTTACACTCTGCAACACATCAACTAACCATGTCTCATACAGAGAAAAACAAAGATGTTGATAATGTTGTACTGACACTAGCTGTCCTCAAGGCTTCATTTAGCCTGGAGACTGTAAAACCAGACGCTGGGTAAACCAAACAAGACATAAGAAGATAAAGAATGCAGTTTTTCTACACCCCAAAGTGATTGAATTGTCTACGTTGACAGACAATGTTCTGAAAACGTCAATATTCATAACCTTGTTTTGTCTCCATGTAGACAATACCAAACAAGATATTGACCATGTTGTGATGATATTAGCACTCCTATGCCTGATTCACACTACAGGGCTGACCCAAACCGAACTGTGCTGGCTTGCATGTTTTATTTTAACCAGGCCAGCCCAGCACAGCTTGGCTTGGCTCAGTTCAGTTTGGCTCAGTAGTGTGATGCTTTATTCAGCTCTTTGTCTTCGTTCCGCAGATCCAAAGCATCACTGACTCATCCCGCGGATCCATCCGGCGTAAGAACCCGGCGGCTGCGACCACCCAGCTAAATGTGGCCGAGGAGCAGCCCGGTACGAGCAGGGAAGAGGAGGAGAGACCCGAGGAGGAGGTTGGTACTGGTACTGTCCAGTCAACTGAGCCACATTCACTCTAACCAGGGTGTATAATTAAGAGTAAATGTTAGGAGGCCAGTGCCGGCAAAAAGCAGAGCAGTCAATTGGCTTGTGAGGGGTTAGGATGTGATTCTGGACTACTGGTGTACAAGCATTAGGAGGTCAGTGGTTTTGACCCTGGGTTGGTGGTTTTTCAGACTTCCAACTCGTTCTACTAGTGGGGTTTTATGCTTTGAGGACAGTTGCGGTCAGGCACAGTCCAGGAATGAATGATTAAGGGGGTTGTGAACCGCTGGTATTGACATTAAGAGATCAGTGACCCTGAGGTAGTGTTTTTTTTACACTTCCAATTCTCTCTACCAGTGGGTTTTTGATGTTTACACTGTCAGGGAATGGTTAAGGGATAGGTGAACACTCACACAGGCTCTCGACTGGTCACAGTGTTTATTGCAATTTATTGGATAGCAGGATTTTTTTTTTTTTAATCTATTTTATAGATGAGTCCTGAATTAAATAAATTACAGAAAATACACATCAAAATAAAAACACACATCAATATAAATACACACATCAATATAAATACACACATCAATATAAATACACTCTGGTAACTCTGTCTAAAGATTAGTAAAGATGTTATGTACAGTGAAAGGGATTTATAAATGAACCTATGTGACATGAAATAAGGCCAACTAACTTTCTGGTAGAGAATGCAGTGACGGCTTTAATGAAGCTGTGTTGATATAGATCGAGGAACGTCAACTGAATATTCTGCTTTCCTACTATTTAGCAAGAGGCAGGACCTATTTCTATAGAAGAAGCCCATTTTTATTTTCAGCTTTTTAACTAACTCATCAATATGTTTTCATCTCTCCAGATGCCCAGATACTTGTAAGCAGAGACATGATCAATATGGACACCATACAAAGTACATATGCTTGAATCAGACTTAATATTATGTGTGTTAGAGAACAAAATATACTTAGTTTTACCTGCATTCACTACTTATTTCAGGTCCATAAAGTTTTTCTGTAACAATGAAGGCCTGGTCAATCGTGGCGGTCAATAGCATGCACAACAGTATCATCAGCATACAAGCACAGGAGAAAATGTTTTGACATACAAGTCGATATTATTAACGTAAACAGTAAAAAGTACAGGACCTGGAACTTTTCGTAATATCCAGGAAACCTGATTTAACACCATCAGCAGAGATACATTGAGTTCTATCTGTCAAGTCATTTTTAAACCAGTTGCATGCATTCTGGTCGAGGACAATTTAGGAAAGCCTCTGAATTAGCAGTGAGTGATCAACAGTATCGAAAGCCTTTGACAGGTCAGTGAAGTGGGCAGAACAATGTGGCCTTTTATCCATACAGTTCACCACATCATTTATAACTAGGGATGCAGCAGAGATAGTGCTATGATCAGGTCTAAAACCCGACTTATGGACATTTAGAATATATTTCAAAGATAAGAAAGATCTTAGCTGAGAATTAATCAAGGAATCTAATATTTTAGCTAGACAAAGTTTAGAAATAGGCTGATAATTATTTAGGTCATGAGGGTCACCACCTTTGTGAAGGGGGAGTACATGGGCCGCCTACCAGATATAATCATCAGGTTAAAAATATGGGTTAATGATTCATCAATCAGGGGGCAGAGAGCAGCAAGAATAGACCAAGCATATCAGCTCCTGTGGATTTTCTTACATCAACCTTAAGCAAGGCATCTAGCACATCACAGATAGTAAATTATTGAAATGAAAAGATTCACTAGAAGTTGACAGGTTTACCATCGAGTCAGGTGGAGGCTGGGAGAGGGAAGAGCAGTTAATTGACTGACCAGGGTCAACTACACCACCGTTTCTCTCAAATAAAAAGCCTGCCCAGATAAAATGTTCATTAAAAACATCAGACAGAACTATTTTTTTTGAAGGATCCCTAGCAGAGTCAGAGATAGAGCTTAAACTGTAGCTTGATTTATCTTTGTTAATTAAGATACTACATCTGTTTCTCTATTGTCTGAAAGATTGCCAGTCCAGTACAGTCAGTTTTCGTTGCTTTCGCCAGGCCTGATTTCTCATCTGAATGAACTCAGAACCAAGGGTTTGATCTATCTTTGACTCTGAATTGTTTAAAAGGGGCATGTTTATCTGCCATAGGAATACATATGGAGGATACATTTTCTAGAGCCAACTCAGGGTCAGGAATACAGAGCTAAATCAGAGTGTAACATGTCATTAAAATGTATCTTCAAAATTAAACAAGGATTAGTATTTAGCTGTTTTGTATCTCTAATACATACTATTGGACAATAATCACTGTGATCCTATGCAAATACTCCACTAGACAAATATTTATGGGGGTTATTAGTAAAAATGTAATCAATCAATGAAGAGTTAACAGGGTTTTTAACATTTAGCCGTGTGGGATTTGAGATCAATTGAGTCAGATTAAAATCAATGCATATACTCTGAAATTGATCTGAGGTCGGGGATAGCCAATCCAGATTAAAATCCCCTAAAACGACCAACTCCCGAGGACAAAAAAGGGCCAATAACATCACCATGGCAGCAGGGGGCGGTAAATCCCAGCAGCAAATACATGTGTATTCTGGTTTATGGATGCATCTACAACCAGGAGTTAGATTTTACATATATGGCCACTCCCGCTTTCTGTAATCTGTCACATCTAAATACATTATAATAATTTACTTCAATGTCATTATCAGAGACAGAACCATTTAACGAGAGAACCAGAATGTCAGGACATGAAGCCAAATGTCAATTGTGTAAATGTTTGTGACCATTTAGGTGCATTAGCCCAAGCCCCCTACGAAATGTAAAGTTAGATGGGGTATTAAGATAATTCCCATAAGCGCTAATAGGCATAGGGTCATCTGCAGCTATTTGTTGAGTGAGCTGAGATTTTGCCAAGGTCACTGTCCAACCACGTGATAGCAGAGCAGACTGAACATTTGACAGACCTCCCTCAAGTTGCTGGATGCAGGGGCTGGGGCGAGAACTGGGAGAACAGTGTTGACAGAGCTCAGTCCACCCTGAGCTTGGGCATAGCTCAATGTATTTGCATGCAGTTCCTGGGAGAGAAGTGGTGGAGGGTGGTGTTGGGGGTAGTGTTGCTGGCTGTTCTCCAGTCTCTGTAAAGGTCCAATGGATGCAGGTCTAAAGGAGAGTCTGATTTGTCTCAGGGAGTTGGTGGCTGGTCTGCTGTTCCTGTGGGGTGAGGTGGACTTTTAATGAACATCCTGTCTCTTTGTACAAGTGTACAATGCACCACATTTTTTATATGTGTAACATTAGGGAAAAAGTCTGTCTGCCTTTGAATTTCTGGCCTTATATGAAAAGTCATAGTAAGGTGAGTAAGCTACAGATGTGTTGATTAAAGAGTTCCTTTTCAGACACTTTTTAATCAGCCCAATTGTATGACTGACCACCAACATCAAGGCCTTTTTGATAACATCTCTCTCTCTCTCCCTCCTCTGACCCTCACACTCACTCTGTTGTTCCACCTCGCCCCATCTCACCTTGTCTCTCCCCACCCTGTCTCGTGATCTCAGTCTGTCTCTGTCGCTGTGTCCCCTCCCCCTCAGGTCCAGCTCATCCATGACAGCACCACCCCGGCCAGTCCCGCCACCCCGGCTACCCCCCTGACCCCGGCCACTGAGGGGGGGGCCCAGACCCCAGGGTCTGCCCAGGTCCAGATGACCTGGACGGAAAAGGCAGATGGTGAGCAGGCCAAACCACCTGGCGCCTCCACCCCGGAGGGCATCAAAGACATCTTCAACATGAAGCCGTGAGTGTGGGTTTGGCAACTGCTTTATGAGCCCTGATGAAGACCTGACTGGTCAAAACGTTGTCAATAGTATGCAAAACTGTTATACTCCCATGTTGGAACCGAAAGTTCTAGAACAGTAGGGCTTCCCGAGTGGCACAGTGCTTGAGGCGTCACTACAGACCCGGGTTCAATCCCGGGCTGTATCACAACCGGCCGTGATCGGGAGTCCCATAGGGCGGTACACAGTTGGCCCAGCGTCGTCCGGGTTAGGGGAGGGTTTGGACGGGAGGGCTTTACTTGGCCGGGCACCTGGCCGGGCACTCGGGTGTTAAGAAGCGCGGTTTGGCGGTTTGACGGGTGATTTTTCGGAGGACGCATGACTCAAACTTCGCCTCCCGAGCCCTTTGGGGAGTTGGAGCGATGAGACAAGATCGCAATTGGGGAGGAAAAAAGGGTACAAATGTTTCAAGTTATTGAAGAGTAACATTCTGATTGCCGTTCTTCTTGTCTTGGGACTTGGTGTCAAATTGGCGATAGTTCCCTCAAACTATATTTGAGAATTGTGTTAATTAATCCACTGTTAATACAATCCCATGTCAGCAGTCAAGTTTTCAATAAATAGCACTTTCAACACAGAAAAAAAGCTGTGATGATGCATTTTGCATTCTCACCTTTAATGTTGTGTTTCTCTCTTGTCACGCTGCAGTGAGTGGGAAAACCTGTAAGTATTTCTGTAGCTCAAACATTGGTGGAGATTACATGAGTTTACAACAGTGGTCTGGAAAAAAATAGTAATTTTGTGAAAAAAGTGTTTTTTTTATATACATTTCCTCAAGGATTCCATGGAGCAAAGGTTGATTATGTCTTGAGTCTTCTGAATAGAAAAGTGAAGGAATGAATGAGTGAAAGACTGACCATTTGTTTTAGCTGTTTGTGAAATAGTAGCCTGAAAAGGTTGCATATAATAATGCATTATGAACAAATTAACCTTTGGTTTGGAGCTTAGTAGTGACCATCTTGTTTATTCCATCAGAAACCAGTCCAATGTGAGACGCATGCACACAGCACTGAGGCTGAACGGTGTCATCGTGAAGAAATCCTCAGAGGCCAAGCTGGTGCTCCTCAACATGCCTGGGCCGCCCAAAAACCGAGCGGGCGACGAGAACTGTATCCTTCTTTCTCTATCGCTCTCTCTCACTCTCAGGGAGCTTCCAAGGGTGGTTGTGTTAGAACATTCAAACATGTATTATCGGAGGGACGGTTCTTTTGGGGGCCCTAAGCAAGATTTGGTTGGGGGGCACCCCACCTTGACTGCAGAGAGTTTTGAAGTTAATTCAAATTTACATTTTTCGTTTTGAAGTTCATTCAAATGTTCAAATTTTATAACAAATTGAATGCAATTCTACTCATTTTGCAATGGGGTCGAGAGACATTTTTGCATTTTTAAAGCTAATTTCCCAAAATGTTACAAATTTTTCCATGACTTATGCCATGTTTATATGTTATCTGAGTGAGAATGACTAACAAAATCAATGTGGGCCCCTGGAGGTCAGGGCCCCTGGAGGTCAGGGCCCCTGGAGGTCAGGGCCCCTGGAGGTCAGGGCCCCTGGAGGTCAGGGCCCCTGGGCATGTGCTCTGTGTGCCGGTTCGGTATTTGACCGATTGAGGGCGCACACTTTCTAGTAGGCTTAGATTGAAGAGATGGAAAGTAGGAGAAATATCGTCCACTATCATCCTCAGTCATTTTCCATCCAAGTTGTCAGACCCAGGTGGCTTGTCATTGTTGATAGACAACAATAATGTTTTAACCTCTTCCACACTCACTTTACGGAATTCAAAATTACAATGCTTGTCTTTCATTATTTGGTCAGTTATACGTGGATGTGTAGGTCTGGCATGTGTTGCTGGCATGTCATGCCTAAGTTTGCTAATCTTGCCAATGAAAAGGTCATTAAAATAATTGGCAATATCAGTGGGTTTTGTGATGAATGAGCCACCTGATTCAATGAATGATGGAGCTGAGTTTGCCTTTTTGCCCATAATTTCATATAAATTGCTCCAAAGATTTTTTCTATCATTCTTTACAGCATTTATCTTTGTTTCCTAGTATAGTTTCTTCTTCTTCTTTTTCTGTTTAGTCACATGATTTCTCAATTTGCAATAGGTTTGCCAATCAATTATGCAGCGAGAATTATTTGCCTCTTCCCTCTCAAGCATAACATTTTTCAATTCCTCATCAATCCACATGGATTTATCTGTTCTTAATGGGTTAATGTTTATTAGTAACTGGAATAAGCAGTTTCATAAATGTATCAAGTGCAGCATCTGGTTGTTCCTCATTACATCATAGGAATCACTACAAAACGTACAGTATGACCTCTTATACACTATATCAGGCCCAGCCTTTGGAACTGTTGTTTTCCTAGATATGGCTACTATATTATGATCACTACATCATATGGATTTGGATACAGCTTTAAAGCAGATTTCTGCAGCATTAGTAAAGATGTGATCAATACATGTGGATGATTTCATTCCTGTGCTGTTTGTAACGACCCTGGTAGGTTGACTGATAACCTGGACCAGGTTGCAGGCACTGGTTACAGTTTGAAGCGTTTTCTAGAGTGGGCAGCTTGATGAAAGCCAGTCAATATTTAGGTCACCCAGAAAATATAGAGGGCTTGCAGTTGACGTTTGACGCCTCCTGGCGGCCATGTTGGAAGACCATTGTATTAATTCTTCTGACAACAACAGATGAGTGGCTACCCCAAACTGCATGATAACACTGCCTAAAACCTGTTGATTCATCACCAGTCATCACCAGTCATGACTGGAGTTGGGAACCACTGCTGTAGGCTTATGGCTACATTGGCGTTGCACGCCGTTATCAGCTGCAACATGGGTTCACATGGCCGATATCCTGATAAAATAGTGACAATCAAATACAACTAATTGGAGAGCTTACAACTGAACAAAAAGGTTGTTCATGTTAATTTGAGAAAAATAACAGGCAAATTAGAGTTAGATTCCATTCCCCTCTTTATTGCAGGATTGTGATCTGTGATTAATCAACATTGACACTTTCATCTTGAATAATAGTTAAGTTACCGATGAAAACAAGTTCAACACTATTTTATATCATTTCAAAGTAATCTAACTCATATGTAAAGGTTAGACATCTTAGTAACAAGTAGGATATTATTACTAAAGCAGGTGACCGACCTCACTGATCCCTGATCTACTGGGGGAGCAGACTTCTGTTCCAGCCCAGCAATAGCTTTCTCAGCTAATTAGGTTTGATACATTGAATCAGGTGTGTTAGTGCTGGTCTGGAACAGAAGCCTGCACAGCCAGCAGGGTTGGCCTGCTCCAGTTGTAATAGGTTCATACAGTACATTGACTTTTAAACTGTATTTTTGTGTACAAAATTTGCTAACATGGGTACACACACAATTATTGGTATACTCTTGGGACATCTGCATACAGGGTTTCACAGCTCTCTGTATCTGTGGACAGAAAACATCAAAGAAACAGGCGGCATTATTCTCAAATTAGACAGTACTGAATATTATGTAATTATATCGCTCTGCCCTCAGTTTTTCTCACTAGGGACTGGAACTGGAGAATCTTTTCATAATGTCCTCCCACAATGTTACCTGCCCTATCCAGAGTAGCCTACTCTCCCTTCTGACAGCTGGAACTGCTAGCTAATCCTTTCACCCTCTTCCATGGCTGTTACTGTAGCAACAATACATACAGTGGGGAGAACAAGTATTTGATACACTGCCGATTTTGCAGGTTTTTCCACTTACAAAGCATGTAGAAGTCTGTAATTTTTATCATAGGTACTCTTCAACTGTGAGTGACGGAATCTAAAACAAAAATCCAGAAAATCACATTGTATGATTTTTAAGTAATTCATTTGCATTTTATTGCATGACATAAGTATTTGATACATCAGAAAAGCAGAACTTAATATTTGGTACAGAAACCTTTGTTTGCAATTACAGAGATCATACTTTTCCTGTAGTTCTTGACCAGGTTTGCACACACTGCAGCAGGGATTTTGGCCCACTCCTCCATACAGACCTTCTCCAGATCCTTCAGGTTTCAGGGCTGTCGCTGGGCAATACGGACTTTCAGCTCCCTCCAAAGATTTTCTATTGGGTTCAGGTCTGGAGACTGGCTAGGCCACTCCAGGACCTTGAGATGCTTCTTACGGAGCCACTCCTTAGTTGCCCTGGCTGTGTGTTTCGGGTCGTTGTCATGCTGGAAGACCCAGCCACGACCCATCTTCAATGCTCTTACTGAGGGAAGGAGGTTGTTGGCCAAGATCTCGCGAAACATGGCCCCATCCATCCTCTCCTCAATATGGTGCAGTCGTCCTGTCCCCTTTGCAGAAAAGCATCCCCAAAGAATGATGTTTCCACCTCCATGCTTCACGGTTGGGATGGTGTTCTTGGGGTTGTACTCATCCTTCTTCTTCCTCCAAACACGGCGAGTGGAGTTTAGACCAAAAAGCTCTATTTTTGTCTCATCAGACCACATGACCTTCTCCCATTCCTCCTCTGGATCATCCAGATGGTCATTGGCAAACCTCAGACGGGCCTGGACATGCGCTGGCTTGAGCAGGGGGACGTTGCGTGCGCTGCAGGATTTTAATCCATGACGGCGTAGTGTGTTACTAATGGTTTTCTTTGAGACTGTGGTCCCAGCTCTCTTCAGGTCATTGACCAGGTCCTGCTGTATAGTTCTGGGCTGATCCCTCACCTTCCTCATGATCATTGATGCCCCACGAGGTGAGATCTTGCATGGTGCCCCAGACCGAGGGAGATTGACCGTCATCTTGAACTTCTTCCATTTTCTAATAATTGCGCCAACAGTTGTTGCCTTCTCACCAAGCTGCTTGCCTATTGTCCTGTAGTCCATCCCAGCCTTGTGCAGGTCTACAATTTTATCCCTGATGTCCTTACACAGCTCTCTGGTCTTGGCCATTGTGGAGAGGTTGGAGTCTGTTTGATTGAGTGTGTGGACAGGTGTCTTTTATACAGGTAACGAGTTCAAACAGGTGCAGTTAATACAGGTAATGAGATGGAGAACAGGAGGGCTTCTTAAAGAAAAACTAACAGGTCTGTGAGAGCCGGAATTCTTACTGGTTGGTAGGTGATCAAATACTTATGTCATGCAATAAAATGCAAATGAATTATTTAAAAATCATACAATGTGATTTTCTGGATTTTTGTTTTAGATTCCGTCTCTCACAGTTGAAGTGTACCTATGATAAAAATTACAGACCTCTACATGCTTTGTAAGTAGGAAAACCTGCAAAATCGGCAGTGTATCAAATACTTGTTCTCCCCACTGTATATCAAGATAGGTAGCTAACTAGCTAAAATTAAGTAAGCTAGCTGGTGATATTGAATTCACTTGGCTTGCTATACTTACTTGAATAGGTTCTCCCACTGCCTCTGGATTCTGAGTCTTTAGAAAAATGAAATAATGGCCAATCTTCAAGAAGTTTCCGGTGAAAGCAAAATGCAGCCAGCCATGTGGATAATTTGAGGACTTTCACCAGACTGACTGGTCTTCCAACATGGCGACTGCAAGCCCTCATACCTCTCTGTTGATATCACATACATTATCAAGCATTTCACACATATTATGCAGATACTGACTGTTAGCACTTGGTGGTCTATAGCAGCTTCCCACCAGAATGGGCTTTAGGTGGCAGATGAACCTGTATCCATATTACTTCAATAGTATTTGACATGAACCTTGTTTCTTAGGCTACATACAGTATGTTAATGTGGGCTATTTTTAGCACTTTTATAGGATTGTTTAACTGAGCAACTTATTAGAAATAGACATGAAAGTGATATTTATGTTAGAGCACAGTGAACTTCCTGCCTAGGGCACCGCCTCAGTGCTAACAGTATAACTCTGGTTCATAGACACATGATTACTGCATACAATAGCTGTAGGATCAGCAGAGGCATTCAGGGGACTTAGAGGGACATCAATTAGGTTACTTACATTATGACTTTCATCGCTCACGGGCCAATGTACATTTGCTGCAGCACTACTACAGTAATCTTTTACCCAGGTGTGTAAGGCCAGTAGCCTGCCAAATCTTTCACACCCACGGCCCAATGATGGTACCTGGCCTGAAATAATTGTAAGCTTTTTGGAAACTTTCAGAGCTTTCAGGGCTAGAATCAATTCTTTAAAATACATTTTCAGCAGTTCCGAGCTAGCCCTCCTAATGTCTTTTGACCCCACATCTGTAAACTACCATACTGTAGCTTTACTCATGTTAACACTCCCATGGAGTTTACAGAATGGAGTATGTCTTAAGTCATCTCCACACAGCTGATCTGCCCATAGAAGCTGTTTCGTTACAAAGAAGTATCTGACTTGTTTTTGTAAATTTTTTTGTGTCCACCACACTGGGGTAGTGGGCTGAAGTGAGTGGGGTGTTCTGGGAGAGGTTTGGAGGGTAGTCTGGTGGAACCTCACACTTCTCCAATGAGGTTATTTGTAATAGCTGTGGATGATATATGCCTATGATTAAATTCTTTTTTTTCTCAAGACAAGAAATGAAAGACAAGGTTGGAGGTAAGTAAAACATTTTCATAAAATAAATATGAAAATAAATAACTATCTGGCTACTAGTTTAAGTAAGTTTAAGCTACTAGTTTAAGTAAGCATGGCGCTGCAGAGGTGCACCTGTTAGTTGTTTTCCTTAACTATTGCGCCCTCTCAGACATGGAGTTCCTGGAGGTCCTCACTGAAGGTCTCAACAGGGTTCTCCTGGTTCGCGGTGGCGGTCGCGAGGTCATCACCATCTACTCTTGAGAGAGCAGCCCCCCCCCCCCCCAAATCCCTGACCCCCCCCCTTCCATTTGTTTCTGTAAGACACTCCCCTCACACCCAAGCAATACCCCATCTCACCTTGCCTCTCTTCACGCTATCTTCTGTTTACCTTAAAACACACACACACGGCCTATTCAGACTAGAAGGATGCTTACCTCACACACTCTAGAGCCTTTTCCGGCCCTATACGATGTCAGAGGTAGCCTCTTTTAGATTCATATCCAGACCACATATCATCTAGAACAGATGGCTCAGAGACTTCACCTCCCCGTCTCCGTGGAACAAATAACCTTAAGGTTTGGTCCACTTCCAATTCACCCAGCAAGATTATCAATCAGTACTCTAAAATGAAATAGTGTGGAATACTGCCCTCTACTGATTGCAGGTAGCCATCACTGTCCAGCTCCACCCCCTTTGTGCTATCCATATTTGCCTATTGGTCAATCCACTGGTCACTCGGCTATGGAGTCAAGGATACAGAGGGTTAGGTGAGCTGGGTTGTTGAGTGTGATGTGTGTGTCTGTGTGTGTTTTAAGGCAGCGTTTACACAGGCAGCCCAATTCTGATATTTTCTTCACTAATTGGTCTTTTGACCAATCAGATATGTCTCATTCATCCGATTGTGTTTTGTTTTACGAGGGGACGTTTTAGAGTACCGTGGATTTGGAGTCACCTACCTGTCAACATGGAGTAGCCTACCGCAAGACTGAACAGTGGTCAGTGGAGAACTGAGGACGTTGACATTGTGTAGTTAGTCGTGTGTATGACCCTGCGAAACCACAGCGAAGAGAGAATATCAAAAAACTCCTGTGGGAAACCCTGTTCATTAATTGTGGAGATGACCACCTTCAAGAAAGACTGCTACCCACGGTCATGGTCGGTGGTTTGAAGAGAACATGGTCATTATTTTAATTAGGGTAAATCGTGAACGAAGGGTTGGAGGAAGATGAGAGAGAAACAAACGCTGTACTTTGTTTTTGCTCTCACATTGTCATCATATTTATACTTCTCTCCCTTTCTAGGTGGCTAAGTGTCCGATCTAGCTCCAGCCACTCCAGCCACTGCCAAAAACAACAAGGCTAGCTTGGTTTTAGAAATTGATACGTTGCTAATCTGTGAGGAGCGTTCTTAGCGGAAAGGTAGTCTGACAGAAAAGCAGGGGCTCTTTCTCAATTGTCTTTCCTTGATTCCTACCTTCCCCTTTGCTCACCTCCTTGGACAGAGAAAGGACAATTGAAAAAGAGCCCCTGCTTTTCTGTCCGATGGCCTTTCCGCTAAGAACGAAAAAAAGAAACGAAAAAGTTCCAGGGAAAGATTATGAGCAGTGACTTCATTGTCAGACACCCACACCCCGTGACCCCAGTGTGGATCACTGTAAATAGTGTAGAAGCTCTGACGCATTGTTAATTATGAGTGTAGTATTTTTGTGACTTACTAAAAAGCTTCTAGGGGAGAAAATGTTCCTTCTCTCAAAGCGTCGGCTCAAAACTGCTTTTGGATGGCTTAGGCTCCTATCACTATGGTAACTGTCACTGTATCCTTGACGAGTACTGCACCTGCACTGTCCGCCACTGTGCAGCAAGTGGTGAATTTACCAGTTCATTAGATGAACATGTTATTTTACCAGCTAGAAAACAAAATGTTATTTCTTATGTTTATAGACAAAACTTATACATATTTATATAATAGAGATATAATTTGAATGATATATTGTTGTTTTGCCAAATTTAGATATGTTTACATGTGCCATATAAAAAAAAAATATTTTTAAATGAAATAGATCTATGAAAGTCTAATATTGATTAAATTACAGAGTACAAATTGTGCATTAGGTTGAAGGGTTAGCGTGCAATTGATTACTAATCGATATAAAGTGATGGAATGGAAAAGGGTCAAACAGCTATTAAACTCATCCCATCTGTAACACTAAACTCTATGCAGCACAATCCAAATATGTGATTCCGTATCCACACAATTGGCACAGATTCGAGCCAATATGTATGTCCCTGACAGTTACTGGATTATTAGCTAATTAGAACATAGATGTACAAAGTGCATTTTGAAAGGAATGTGCAATAGTGAAATTTGGTCTCATGTTTCTATTATTAATGTTTTTACTCATCTGTTTTGTATGTAGGTTTCATATGTCTAAGGAGTTTATGAATATCTCACTGACCAAGGACAACTATCATCATGAGTTTATTTTGTGTTTGGAAAGTCACTTGCACTTGTAGTAGAACTATGAATATAAATATATACATATATACAATAGAGGAATCTAAACAACACATTTAACTAGTTTATAGAGATGTTGAACCCAGTATTTATATTTAAAGTGTTGTTTGAAAGTCAGACTCATATGTTGTGAATTCTACTAGTATTATTAGATTTAATTGTACTGTAAATTAACACGTCTAAAGGAACATACAAAAGATATCAGAAAAAGGGTAGGCATATATAGAAATACATATCAATGCTGGTGGGTTGTCTCCTCCAAGACTTGACCCGGCTTTACCTATTAACTATTGGCCTGAGAGGCTTCCTTTGGAAGAGAACTCTCCTGAATATATTATACAGTATCTTGAGGCAATACTTATACCATTAGGGTGCAATTTGTTTGGGGGTCCAGGGGCAGTTCCCCCCTGTGCTTTTTTTTTCCTCTTTTCACAAATGGCACTCTTGATTATTCCATCCTCTTAAATGCACATTTATTCTAGAGAAACTCTAAAACCAGACTACAAGTTTAAAAGTTTTATCAACTTGAATTGACAACAACAGTGCAATAAAGTGTTGTTAGAATTTAAAGATAGTAAAGTTCTATGTTTTACATTTCTATTGCGTTGTGTGAAACGTTAACTGCAATTCACTGGATGTTCTCTGCCAGTTACATCAGATCTCTTACCAGAGAAAACTACCTTCTGGTCTGGTTTTTACATATGGCCAATATATGACTACAACCATATGACTCTCTCCTATTATTACACAATTTAATTAATAGACACTCATATCAACTTTCAAAATACGTGGCTATTTTGAGATTTTACTACAACATTGCCTGCGTTGACTGAGCCTTTACATCTATTTATAAAGAAAAGATCTCAGATGTTGGTGAAAAAAAGGATTTATGGGAAATAAGTTTGTTTGAATTTCCTATGTGTTTTATAATTACTGTTTGCATGGTCTTGTGTGGAAATATTTGTTTCAGTGGTAATATGGTGTGATGATTTATATGTACAAGGCAAGTGGTTTGGAAGGGGAGCGCCCTCCATCTACACGAGGGCTCCCTTTGGGGGTCTGTGAATAAGCTACGGGACGTTGCTTTGGTCACGGACAAGAGAACCTGAGAATGCCTCATGGTTACATAGTTAGACATTGAAAACAAGTATTTTGCAAAAAAAAAAAAAGTTTGAGTTCACAATATTGTTGTCAATCTTACGAAATTAATGTTGCGTAACGTGATATCAGCTTATGAGTTGAATGGAAGGGACTGAGAGATGTTCTTTTTGCTTTGTATAAAACACTGCAGTCAAAAACACTGTTGCCTACGGCGATGTTCGTTGTCCTTTGTTGTACACTGTTTTATCACTGTGGACAAAGTGTTAGCGTTTTGTAAGATTATGTGCAATATTGTTTTTTACTTGGGGAATTGTTTTTTTTATTTGGTTGTATAACATTGTCGTTTTTCATTGGAACACATTAACAACTGACATGTTGGCGGTGTGTGCTCATTAGAAAGTTTAGAGCCAGGCCTTATGGACCATAATGTTATTTTGTGTTCATCTCCTCTGTGGTGGCTGAGACAGAAAAGCACTTTATCCAGAGCTAACACTCGTTGTGATTGAAGGTTTGAGGACATAATCCGTGTTTAATTAAAACAAACTTGCCCAGTTTAAGCACTGATTCATAGCTTCCTCTGGTGGTATGAGTGTGTACTGGAGCCAGTTGGAGTAAGATCTGGGAGATGGAGAGGAATAGCTAGATCATATCTCGCCATTACTCTGCAGATTTTCACTGCAATGATATACTTACTATTCATTCCATTTTCATCATATCACTTAAAATATGTGCCAGGATAGTTTTGTCATGCAGTAAAACTATTTTGTTATTTTTCTTTTCTCCAATTTGTTTGGAAAGAATCACAGTAGATGGTTGATTTATAGTATGTGTCACTAAATCTATGTGGTTGAGCCTCCCTCAAACCACAAATACACCCCCCTCACCCCTCACCCCCACCCTTACCTACCCCCTGTCACAAATCTCCACCCCAGCACCGTACTTATACGTATGTGATTGCAGTATAATTCTGAATATTAAATCAAAGAATAGAAAACAAGTGCTTCCACTTCTGGTACTGGCTCTGCTTGGACGGCTTAATGGTAACTCGGGAGCACCAACACAGATCTAGCTCATCTCATCTAGGGCAGATACACGAAACACCCCTAAATCTGACCGTCCGCATGAGCAACTGTAGCATGAGACAAATCAGCTGGTGTACATTGTTCATTATTCTCAATCCTGGATATTAAGGGATCTGAAACATATCTGCTTCTCTGTTGAAGAGTTTGTCTCTTCGAGAGGACACTCGGACACAAAAAAAAACAACGAAAGAAAGAAACCACAAATTGAGTTTTGGACTGCTTCACCATAACCATGTTTTAGTCAACCAGACTGAACTGTTATCCCCTCAACCGTATAGTCATAGACTAACTGTCACCTGCTTATTCCGAACCAACCGTGTGTATACACTTCAAATTGATGATGATTGGGTACATGATACTGTCCATGCTGTGCAAGAAGAGCCCCACTCCAGGCCTGTTGTGTAACTCATTATCCTGAACAAAGTGTAGTATTGAAATATATTGAAGTGTTTGTGGTAAACAGTGTTCCATTCATATGTTTTTAGTTAGAGCTACCCTTTTCTTTAAGCTGAATGAATATTGATTGTGTTTGGTATTTTTTCTTTAAACTGGTCATGGTGTTTATCCAAGATTAGTGAATATCAATTACAGGATTCTATTTTTATTAACTTTATTTGTCCAAGAGGTCACCACATATTATATAGATTGTTTCATATATATATATATATATATATCTGCAGATAAATGGATTACCAAAGTATATTTCAGTTAACTAGAAAATGTGTTTAGTGTGAAATTATATTATATACCACTAATGAATGAAATGCAAACTCAGATTATTTTGATGACAAGTCGCCTTGATTCCCCACACCGAGGCCTCCTGAGATGTTTTAGAAATTGGCAGCTATATTACCAACTGGGAAAAAAAAAGTTATTTCAATATTTTGTTGAACAAAAAAGTGAAGGGTCAATGTTGCAAAATAAAAATACAAAAGAAGACAATGATCCAAATACTAGAAACATCTAATAAGCCATGGCCAGCATTCTCCGCCATGATATAGCTTACTGTACAAAGGTCTGACCCATAGGCTTCGGGTTGGGTGTCAATTTTAGCATGCATGTTCCTGTTTTATAGACTATTGCCACAAGAGAAGTCCCTTTTAAAGTAATTATAACACTGAACAATTCCACTGATTCAGATCAACATAAAAAATAAGAATCTAAAAAGTCATATTTTGGGTTTGTTCTCAATTCATTGTTGTTGTGCAAGAAATGTTTGTATGTTTGGGAAAGGAATGGATGTAGATATAAAAGATATATATATATATATAACACAACTCTAAGTGGCAATGTTCCCTCCCCGGAGACTGCATTCACAGTAAATGCTGCACATGTTGGTTCAATCGGAAATGACCTTTACATTTCAATCTGTATCACTTCAGCGATACAGATTGAATAGAGCACTTAATCACAATGAGGCCGATTCAGACTATACCTCGATCAGACCTACAGCATCATTGCATCAATGCTCTGTAATAAATTCTGCACTCAAACGTTTAGTTTTAATGTATTATGTAATCCAACATTTTAACTGGATATGTGTGCAACAAAAGTCAACATTCAACTTTTGCTACTATTACTGTCAAGTCTACGCATACAATTCAATGCATATAACGCATATAAGGTATGCACCACACAATGTAAATGCCTCTGCAACGCAATGCTGCGAGGCATTTCATTGATAATGAAGGTACTTCTTGTGTACCGAAATGCAATAAAGCTGTTGGTGTGATCGAGGTGTTAGGAAATGTATGCATTTCCAATGCACTTCTCAGTAGTCGGTATTCAGACTTACCTTATGCTGATGCTTAATGGGCTTTGCAGACTTGGTTCCCTTGCACGCGCTAAATAAATGCAATTCGACTGCTGAAAACACACAGATTTTCTTGTGGAATTTTAATTCAAGAGAGTTTTCAGTACATGTATTTAAAGCCGTCCCTTTCAATTTGGTGATCCATTCATTTTTATTTTCTCGACAAAAATGGAAGAAACCTATGTAGACCTAAATACACACGTTGGTCTAATCTTTCTTGTATATGATTTAGGGTTAGATAAGTATTCATAATAAAACACAGTCGTGTACCGAGCATCACGTTCTAGGTTTAAACTGCTACATATGGCCTGCGTTCCATAATGATTGATATCCCAACATATTGCGCAACTTGTAATATGTTAGTCTAATATGATCCACTAGCAATCCTCAGGAACAACCATATGAACATGACAGAGGAAAGAAAGTTAAACTGTGTAATGGAATAAAGGAATGATACAAAATGTAAGTAAACAAACACTACAGTAACAGTAGTAAATGTATGTGGGTATAACTGACGGTGGCTACTGATGGTGGCTAATATTTAACACAATACAAATTGTCAACAAAAAAAAATACAGTGAAAAGTCTGGGCAAATAATTAATTAAACATTATAGAAATCAACTCGGTAGGTTTGGAACTATGTGATGATGGCAAGTTCAAACTGCTTGATCCGCGCTTCATAATGATTCAATTGTGTCATTTTTTTTACATTCACTATGATCAACTGTTGGTGATCCTCGGCAACAACCACACGGCCGTGACGGCATTTACAGAGGAAGCAAATGAAGAGGAAGAAGAAATGTAATTACATGGAATTATACAAAATGTAGGCTATACCAACTGAAGGGAACTAACAGTACATTGGCAGTTAAATATGTGCGGTTATTAGGCCTACTGACTGACAGTGGCTTATATTTGACAAAATGTCCGGGGATATAATAACATTGGAAGACTACCCAAAGGTTGAATTTGGCACGACTGTCATTGCGCAGTGCTTTCAATTTTCATCACTTGCTCACATTTGGTTTGAGTCTCCCAAGTGTCATCCCTTCAAGTTAAAAGGCCATACGATTTTTATTCTGCATAATGGCACATTATTTCATACATTTCACTGTGGAAAGTGTTTATTTAGATATGCTTCAGTTTGCTGCCATATGACTGGTTTCACATTTCTCTCCAGCGATTTGAAGGTAAAATAGATCTAATAGAAGTGACATTAAAACGTACCTTATCCAAACGGCTTACTGATTTACCAAGCTGTAATTTACAGTTCATGGAGAACGGTGTTATTCCTATCAGAAAAAGGAAATACGTTCTACTTGGAACCGACATGTTGATCGACCTTATTATTCATCGTTTCGTTCCACGTAAAGGTGGTGACATTGAGGGAATTAAGTTGGTCAGAATACAGCGTATCTGCCACATGTCCATTTCTGTGATCTCCACCTGAACAAATTGCTGGCTGAAACATGCATTAACTCATGCCTAAGTTCCAGGTCAGAATACGCATAGAGAGAAAAGTGCATAAAATTATGTTCCGTTTAAGCACGCATGACTCGGGTCTGAATCGGCCCCAATGTGAACATGGTTTTCTTCAAAAACAAACCTCTAGTCCTCTTCCTGTAGAGGTAGCCTGGTAGAGCAGTAATGTTCCTCTGTGTTTTCAGTTCTGTGGGGCGGTGTATGTGTGGGGTGTATGTGTGTACACATATGTGCACTTGTTAACGCTGGGAGGGGATTATCTGTAAATAAATCAAATACAGTTAGTGTTCAGCTGTTTATTTTGTGTCAGTGGAGGTTAAATATTTTAAAGAAATAAAAATATGTATTCTCTATTGTGTTTCATGGTACATTAAAAGAGGAAAAACTGTAGTTGTAACTTATATTTCAAATGCTTATATCTCTATGGCTTCTGGCAATACCCGTTCCATTTTATACATCTGTCAGCACAAAATGCAATAAACCAATACCATTTTATTACAGCTTTGTTTGAGTCTTCATTGGAATATTGATTTTAGTTCAGGATCCAATCACAGATTACAGGCAATTACCTTTTAAAGGCAATGTTCCTGCATTCGCTGAGATCCCATGTCCGTCTGCCTTTAAAAACTGCATAGCATTTAACCCGTGATCGGATTGATTCCCGGCCTTGACGTTTGAAACTACTCAAGGAGTATGCAATAACTATACAATATGTCACATTAAAAATATATATTTCAGGAGCACTGCTAGTATTTACAATCACACAGGAAGTTGTGTAAAGGTTTTGCTGTGTAGAACACCGACACCAGATCGACCCATCAAGATCGTGGTTGAGCTGAGGACAACAAGTTCAGCAGAATCCTGAATATCTTCAGACATGCAATTAACTTTTAACAACAATTCACACACTAACCAGAGAATGGAGAAGACTGGTTTCAACCAAAAATGTCTGACTTTGAAATAGTCTTAAATAAGCGAGATCTGTCATTACAATACCTAGGGTAAAAAATGTCCTCTTTAAAATAATTTACAAATGCTAAACAAAAAATATCAGTCTACATAATCTACACAAATTAGTTAATTTAACAAAAGTCGATTTGCAGACTGGGGGAGAGGGGTCACATTATGAGGGGAATCATTGACATGGCGGAGGCTGACCCATGCCTTGGCTTGGTCTGGAGGATGCAGAGTTCCCAGCATTCACCAGGTGGTTGAGAATGGGTTCAGGGCTTTCTGGACGCTGGGGTTGTCGAAGTTAATGCCCGCTTCCCCCAAGACAGGGGATCTCTTCGGCGGGGTTGGGGGCCAGAGGCATGCTCATTTCTGTCTAGTGGGCAGGGGGGGGCACGGTGGAGAGATGGCACCTGGGCAGTAAAGGTAGGGTGGGATGAACAGCCTGACCAGAATGAGCTGCAGTTCAAGAGACTACTGGAAATGGAGGAGCAAAACCCAGCTTTGCCAAATTGGACCTCTTTCAAACCCCATTTGAGGGAAAGGTTGAGAGCCTTACCTGCATGAGTCGGCTCTTACCTGCATGCTTTCCCTCTTGACCCTCAAATACTCTGAGACTGTCCAGCTCCTGTGGAGTCAAGAACCTAGGATGTGAAAGGGAAAACGTCTTACTTCATGTGAGACACACACATACACACATACAAACCCCACTATGACAATTTACACACAATGGGACGATATGAACGGCACCATTCCATGCAGTGCTTCTCATCCTGGTTTGGGTGGGAATTTACATAAAAAGCGTTGTCATGTGCAACAGCACAATTTCAAGTGATGACAGCTGCAGGGAAAACAAGTAGGAGAAAATGAGATGGATAAAAGTGAAATGGTAAAACAGAACGGCTGTTAAGACAGTGAAATAGACACACTGAAATAAGAAGTGTGTTAAAGTCGATCTCAGATCCACTGTCTGTGTGGTAAAGTTAACCTCCCCTTAACTTGGCCGCGTGGAAGATCATTTTTGAGCAGACATGCACTAAACTGCGAGTTTGAACAATTCCAGTCCCCAGGACATCCGGGGGAGAAGCTCCGTTCTGGTGACTTAAAAGGGACATTCTACAAAAATTAATTCAAATAAATTGCTGACACCATCTAAAATACAATTTCCACCTCCAGAAATTAGCCCAATGACATATTGGTAAAAAACAAATCAATATATTTTAACATATTGGACCATGCATATAGCCATCAGATGCTATTAGCAATAAGCATTACCACCTGTAGCCCAACTGATGCAGGATAGTGGCTATAAATACAGAGGCTGAAGAATGGGGTTTGTCCATCTGCATCCTACCCCTATAGACACAACATCCTGGTATTATTATTTAAAACAAACAATTATAAATTATTATTCCCTTAAATTCATTTTTGGGGGTTTATAGTACAAAGTATGTCATTGCCCTTTTAAGATGCTATTGCCCCCATTTACAACAAAAATATGGATTTATGTAAAAATGTGTGAACTTCCCCGCAACATCCAACAATTACAGGTCATATAAGGAAACCAATCAATTTAAATAAATTCATTAGGCCCTAATCTATGGATTTCACATGTCTGGGCAGGTGAGCACCCATGGGTGGGCATGGGAGGACATCAGGCCCAGACAATCAGAATGTGCTTTTCCCCAGAAAAGTGCTTTATTACAGACATAGATGCTCCTCAGTTTCATCGGCTGTCCTGGTGGCTGGTCTCAGACGATCCCGCAGGTAAAGAAGCCGGATGTGGAGGTCCTGGATTGGCGTGGTTACACGTGGTCTGCAGTTGTGTTAAATAATGATATAGTTAAGTTTGAGATTAAAGATCTGCTTGTGAAGAAAAATAACTGAACTGGGAGTGTCCGAATACCTTAGAAAATATAGTAGTAATCTTGTTAAGACCAGAAGAGCTGAGGAGGAGAAGGTGATCATTAAGATAACTTCCCTTTCTCTGAGGTCCCCAGGCAGCCTCTCAGGGAGGAGAAGGTGATCATTAAGATACCTTCCCTTTCTCTGAGGTCCCCAGGCAGCCTCTCAGGGAGGAGAAGTTGATCAATGAAAATAATGAAAAAAGATACAACTGACAGGATACTAATATGCATTCTCGAGTGAATGACTACGTAAGTTCATTCCAAGAATTACTTACAATATTGCATGTGATATGATATAACAACTGTACATGAATATGTATATACAGTCCTGAATGAATAAGTCCTGAGTGAATGAGTGATTACAGACCAGAGTTATTCACGGATGAATGCCTAATTGTTAAACTAGGTCCTAACACCCTAACAGTTCCAGGTCTATTTTGCCGACGCCAGGAAGGACCTCCTGCCAGCAGTTTGGCCAGGATCCGTCTCTCCGCCACCTCCTCTAGAGTGTCAAGGATAATCCCCAGAACAGAGTTAGCCTTCCTGATCAGCTTATTTACCCAAGAAGCATCGCCCCAGCAATTGTTACAGGAAATTGTATAGCTCTACGTACTCTCAGGAATCGACAGATATGTTTTTTGACTCACTGAATAATGTTCACTCTATCAGTGATACAGAATCTAAACAGTGTAATGAACCCATCAAAGTTGAAGAGATTAACGAGTCTATCAAACATCTAAAGAACAATACATCCCCAGGTATTGATGAAATTACATCAGAATTTTGAAAATTATTTTCTGACCAAGTAGCTACCTTCCTACTTTAAGTCTTTTTAGAGAGTATTAAAAACAATGTTCTCCCTCCTACAATGAGTCAGGGGTTAATAACACTGATACCTAAGCCTAAAAAATAAGTGCTGCTCATCGATAACTGCCGTCCAATTTGTCTTCTTGATAATGACTATAAGATATTAGCCTTAATACGTGCAAAAAGAATTAAAGAAGTCCTGGATGCAATCATTGATGAAACGCAGTCTGGCTTTATGTGGAACATAACTATTTCTAACAATATCAGACTAGTATTAGACATGCTGGACTACTAATAACCGAGGATAGCTTCATATTATTTGTAGATTTTTATAAAGCATTTGACACAGTAGAACATCAGATCATCTTCCACTCCCTTGAGAAATGTGGCTTTGGGGATTTTTTCTGTAAGGCTATGAAGACTCTCTAAGTATGGTAACGGCTCTATCAAACTGAAACATGGCACCTTACCTAGATTTGAGTTAGAGAGAGGAATTAGGCAAGGTTGTCCAATCTCTCCGTATCAGTTTTTAGTAATCACCCAACTTCTTACAAATTCTTTAAATAATAGTCCTGTACCATGTATTTCCATAGCTGGTAAAGAAATTATTATAAGCCAGCTGGCTGACGATACTACACTTTTTCTGAAAGACGCCAATCAAATTCATTGTAAAGCTTTTGGTCATGTAGCAAGTGTTTGCAGAAGGGAGAAGCTGAGACAACTTGAGTCCAAGTTGTGGAAAGGATCATATTATGTGTTATAAAAGTGATGAATATGTGCAATTGCGGTTGGGAACCATGAAGCCACGTCTTCCGAATCCCCCACAAGGGTGAAAGAGAATGAGGAGGCCAAAGTCAGGGTAGTACAGAACATTTCATATGCAGCAGCTGTGAAAAGGGTTGAGTGTTTGAATGGTGCGTCAGAAGAGTCCATGGTGGTGGAGAGGTCTAAACTGCAGGATGCAGGGGTTGCCTTTCACCAGCAGGATCCTGACATTTTAAAGGTTAAGAAGGTGGACTTTGTGGCTTTCATAGCTATGGTAATTAATGGCACTGCCAAGGTGGAGAGAAGGTCCAGGAAGACAGAAATGATAATGATTGCATCGGAGCGGTTCCTGGGGCTTAAAGATTTACATGCAATATTGGCACAAGCCATACCACCCTCTCAGGGCCTAGAGTCTGAAAAGGGAGATATGGAGAATTAAAAGAAGGAAGAAGTGGGAGTTTGTCAAAACAAACAATGTACTATGTTTTATATTTATTATATTTTTGTGGGGGTTTCAAACCGTCCAGTTGGTGGCGACAATGCACCTTTTGGGGTGTAGTCTGCCATAAAACCCACAAAAGAAGAAGAAGAAGACGAAGACTCAAAGGCTGCGGTCCAAACACTTAAAAGACACACCTTCGTCCACTTACCCTCGCCTTATGCCCTTGGGGAAATCTCCATCGCCATCTTGGAGGGCGGTCTAAATGATTAGCCAAGCAAGGGAAGTTTGAAACATAAGCCCCCAGCCCTTGTTTTTTGTCGAGTTTGCGAGTGTACAATTATGTTCACTTTGGGGACTGAAACTCCCCATAATTCAATTTGCGACGATTGTATATCCGCTAAGAAAAGTCTGCGAAAACTTAAAAACAACATCAATGGAGAAGTCAACATACAAGTATAAGTAAAAACTAACATAAATAAGTTAGAAATTGTGCTACTAATTCACATGGCGGCACAAACACGTCTCGTAAAAGCAATAATAATGAAACCGTCGACCGCACACTCTAAGTTGTGTTGCCGAGAGCTTAACCAACAATGAGCCATGTTTAATAGGGCACTAAGAAAGCTTCTCATCCATATCAAAGAACATCATAAGCCACTTTGGGTTCATCCTACGGTCATCTTGTACAGGGGTGTTGTCTTAACGCCACCCTGGCTCAGTTTCCCAGATGCAAGGATAACTTGAGACAATGAGGGATTATTTTCTACTCCTCCAGGCTCCTCTATCTTGGTTACCCCCACCACATCTTGTCTGTGGAATGCCAGAACAGAGATAAACCAGCGACATCTGCCTCACATGCACCACTGATCAGACAATGGACTGTGGCTGTAAAGTTTTTTTTATCACCAAGCCATCTGTTAGGTCAAGCCATCTCTAGTGACCATACACCCAGATTAGAGCAGACAGTGGAGACCATAAAACACACCATCAGTAGGACAGGAATATCTTACTTTATAAGTATATATTGTTAACTGTTAATATCAAACAAATAAGGTAAGTATGTAATTTTTCCCTGACAATAGTCCCAAAAGTGCAAACCCTGCCCATCTGGAACTCCAGGCAGGCTCAATCAAATGTATATATGTATAAACATAATATTTGAACCCAGGTCTGAACGTGATTGATGATTAGTGGTTTTGGTGGTAGTGCTAGAAATGTCTGTCTCTCTCTCGTGTAGAAGTACCGAGTGCTGGTGTACAACTTGCCTGCAACTTTCTTGGGGACGAGTGATTTGTGGAGTCACTCCAGCAGGAAGTACATTAACTGTTTTTATCTTTTGCACAAGACCTTCTTGACAAAGGACAGAACAATGAACAAAGCTAAACAGAAATGAGGCTGCTGGTGTCATGTCTGGTTCTACACACTCCGTGGAGAAGTTGCCCTTGAGTACAGACCTAGGATCAGATTCCCCTCCCACAATCCTAACCTTAACCATAACTGGGGAAAATGCTTCACCCCACACCGTTCTATGCTGTGGCCTGACCCTTGACTCCTGTCCGTCCACAGGTCCAGGTGAAGACGAGACCAAGGACCTACTACACCGGCGAGAGTCATCAGGTGGGCGGCTTCGTCAAGGAGTTCTCCAACCTTGCCTTCCTCACCGTCAAGGTAACAACACATTTCAAAACATAAAAATAGAATTGGAACCTGTATTCCATTATTATAATTACCTGTTTGTCTGTGGATATACAGATTTATGGCTGCAAGGACTATCTTTTGGAACATGTATTCCATTAACACGCTGAACAAACACCCTAAACTCATTAACATGACAGAACATGTATGAAGAAAAATAGAAAATGGAAGTTAATTTCCAGTATTGCAGAGCCAAGTACTGAAATGTCTGGTCAGAATAGAGAACCTTGCATATTCCATTCTGTAAATGACTTTGCAGATCTGAGGCAATATTGCTCCCCTAAGCCCCACTATGTGGAGCCATTGTAACAGAATTTGTTTTGCCTGCACACAACAAGACTGGATTAGCTCACTGTGCTAATTGGGGGGCTAATGCAAGCTTGATGTAACCATTGCATGCTGGGAATATGGGACCAAATACTACACTTGTTACTACTTTAATACACATAAGTGAATTTGTCCAAATACTTTTGGTCCTCTAAAATCAGGGGACTATGTACACAGTGCTGTAATTTCTAAACGGTTCTCCCAATATGGATGAAAGTAACCTCAAATTAAAGCTGACAGTCTGCACTTTAATAAACATTGAGTCTAGAACCGGCACATCAATCTAACATATTTTTTAAATCCCCATCAAAATCTGTCAGTTTAATTTTTTTTGCATGGGCAGCGTCTCAATCTACAACGGGGTTTGTCAGACCATGAGACATCCCAAAATCGGTCTTCTCATGAAAACGTCTGTAGTGTCCGAACGGTTTGTCATACAAACTAATATGACCCCACTATAGAAAGATGAGACTCTCACAGACACTATGGGGTTTGCTCTACAACCCCCAGAAGTGTAACGGGACTCGTCTGAAGGTAACGGTACTTGTTAAAGGTCGTTTTTCCAAATCCGATAGATAAATTATCCACTGTATGACCATATTAAAACAATTCCATATGTCAGCTTATCATTTCGAATCCAAAGTGCTGAAGTACAGAACCAAAACAACAAAACATTTGTTACTGTCCCAATATATTTGGACCTCACTGTACATTGTAGCAGTAGCCTGCATCCCAATCACTGCAGTAAAAAAGCTCCCGACATTCCTCTCTTGGGAAGCAGGTACTGTGATTGGAACACACCCGTTTTCTTAACATGTAATCTGTGGCTTGATGCTATAGATCTATATTAGTATCACATTCCTATCCAAAAAAGAAAAGTAAATGCTTTAAACCAGGGTTGTGTTTAGTGATGAAAACTGACTGAAATGGGGAGGGACTTCCTTGACTTGGTCAATGCTAATGCTAATGCATTCAACTCCACTGCACTCCCTCCCCTCGGTAGATCGGATCACAACCTTGTCCACCTCACCCCACTCTACAGGCCTAAGGTCCTACAGCAGTCAGCGACCACTAGGACCATTAGGAGATGGTCCCCAGAGGCGAATGAGGCCCTATAGGACTGCTTTGAAACAACAGACTGGGATGTGCTCTGTGAGGCTCATGGGGAGGACATTGATGGACTTACTGACTGCATAACGGACTATATCAATTTTTGTGTAGACAACACTGTACCCACCAGGAAGGTACGCTGTTTTCCAAATAATAAAGGCTCTGCTGAATGAGAAGAAGAGGGCCTTCAAAGATGGGGACAAGGACAAATTGAAATGCGTCCAGAGGGAGCTGAAGTTGCAGATTGCTGAGGGGAAGAGAGGGTATAAGGAGAAGATGGAAGACAAGCTGAGGCAGAGCCAGGTGAGAGAGGTGTGGAAGGGTATGAGAAATATCACTGGCTTCAAAAAGTCAAACAGTGGGCAGACGGAGGGGACCCAGGATAGGGCCAATGAGCTGAACCAATTTTTTAACAGGTTCGATACTGGCCCTGTCCACCTCCCCTCCAGCTCCTCAACACCCCCCTTCCCCCCACCTCCCCACCGGGGCTGGCTTTCACCACCAACCAAGTGAAGAGAGAGCTGGATAGACTACATCAGTGGAAAGCGGCGGGCCCTGATGGCATCAGCCCAAGGGTGCTTTGGGTCTGTGCTGACCAACTGTGTGGAATACTCCATCGACCCTTCAACCTTAGCCTGAGCCTGGGAAGGGTTCCTGTGCTGTGGAAAACATCCTGCCTCGTCCCAGTGCCCAAGAAGATGCACCCCACTGTCCTGAATGACTTCAGACCTGTAGCGCTAACATCCCACATCATGAAGACCCTGGAAAGGTTAGTCCTCGCTCACCTCAGACCCCTGGTGTGTACATCACTGGACATTTACCTGTACAGTTAATTTAACCATGCAAAATATTCACTTACCTGTTCATTTAACCAGTCTGTATATTAAGTAAACTATTATTAATCTCACTTATATCATACGCACAATTAGCTATTTAAGTATTTCTCTGCCATCGACCTGTATAGTATAGTTAACCATGCCAATATTCCTTATTTATCTATATCAACTTGCAATATGCTTTGGGTGTTTGATCATGCTGTGATAAGACATGCTGCTGTACCCTGCCAGATGAATTTGAGGAATAAAGTCCATTGTGTGATTAAATATTTGAAATACGATCAAGATTTTTCATTCACCAACGCATTGATTTCAGCTGTTTGCACTTGTTGATGATAAACAAGGCAATGGTGTGGTTCATCCTAACTTGCTCTTAAGTAAAATGTTCAGTTTGTCTCCCATGGACATCAATGCATAACTACGTGGAAATTCAACTTAAGGGAAGGTTATGATTTGACCCTAAGTAATTGCCTTAAATAGCAGTGTATGTAGTCAAAGGGATCTGTTCACTGTCAGGAATTGTCTTTTGAAAAGGAGCAAACGCCTCTAGGTGTACAGTAATTCAATTATATATGAATAAACTGCAGTTATGTGCCTCATCACAGAAATGAATACTTGGAATCGCTTTGATGAAAAAGGAACGTGTCTATGCTTCAGCTGTATTCAGATTCAGATTGATTCTCTCATGATTTTATAACAAAACTGTTATTTACCAATAATTCAGTGATTTGTCAGATTACAAGACAATTTACTTTTGCCTTTTTATAATTTTTTTGACTGATTTATTAAACGTCATACTGCATTTTGTTCGGTTAGGCCCTAGTTACACATGCAAGGAAAACCTTTTGAATACTCTTTGCAGGTATGAAGCTATATTTACAAAAGTAAGGTTTTTAGTTTTTTTCAGTTAACATTCATTAAACATTTAATTTCTCATACAGTACATTTGATCCCCAGCAAGCTCTCATTTGACTAAAGTTTAGCATATATTATACAGTTAAGCAGTCATTTAAAAGGATGGTGAAGAACACACAACTAATTCGCATTGACATGACCGTGGGCATTGACATGACCGTGGGCATTGACATGACCGTGGGCATTGACATTAGCATGGGCATTGACATTAGCATGGGCATTGACATTAGCATGGGCATTGACATGACCATGGGCATTGACATTAGCATGGGCATTGACATTAGCATGGGCATTGACATTAGCATGGGCATTGACATGACCATGGGCATTAGCATGGGCATTAGCATTGACATTAGCATGGGCATTGACATGACCATGGGCATTAGCATGGGCATTAGCATTGACATTAGCATGGGCATTTCTTATGACACGGTCAGGTGTTGTTTTGAGTAGTGCACTCAAATACAGCAGACACCCTTCTGAGGCAAGGATTGTGTTGATTATCTCTATACACTATAAAACATTGGCAACAGTATAAAAGTATCTTTATAGCACTTTTTAAAATAGCAATAAATGGGTAATAAAATAGTTGTGGTACTATTACGGTGAGACATAAGCATGATTTGTATTGTCCAATTAGCTCTCATAGAAATTGGACACATTGCAGCCTAACGTATTATCTTGGATCCATTAAAAGATTTTGAATCTGCATGGTTTGGTGAAATCGTTACAGTAGAGTCTGCTACATGTTGTAGATAAGGAATGTACCCTTGAGGACAGAAACACAGGTTTGTATGGGTTTTTATATCTAAGATATCTATCCTTGGTTATTGCTGCTGGAGAATTCTCTTTAGATGGCGTTCTCGGCATCAGCCTGGATTTTCCTCTCGATCATCTCCCTCAGGCCCTTGCTGAAATGTAGGTCTGCCCCAATGATGAGGTAACCCTGAAAGGTGGGAGAATATGATTAGCTGTGGTTCATCAACAGGGACACATTCAAAAGGTAAACATTATGGAACATACACAATAGAAATATGAATAGAGCTGAAGTGATTCCTTTTTCAATATGGCAGAGAGGTGTGTTTGTTCTACTTTATAAAGCCTGTTTCTATCTGAATGTTCCTCGTTGTTGTGCCCTGCTGATTGGTCAAGATGATGTTGTAGGTGGCTATGATTGTCCAAAATTACTCGTAACAATTGCCACTTTCAGATAATACTGAACAAGCTACAATTTGATTAGTATATCAAACGTGTTCTTCTCGCATAGTAGAAGTAACAGAAGCCTTGAGACTTACGTTATGATACTCCACCACTTCCTCTATGAAGTCCATACCATCTGCAAGAGGGATAGCGACACCTCTCTTGGTCCAGTCTGAAATGTAATTACGTATGAACACTTACATGGTGTTATGTTTTTTGTTATCTGAGTTACATGTTTTATGTACATTGAGTATTCATTGTGGGGTTAAAGTGAAGTGATATAAAAGGATACTCACTATTGATGATGGGTACTATTGAGATCTGCAGCATAGTCTTGAGGGGGCCTTGTAGGGGAATAAGCTATAGACAGAACAAAAGGCTTTGGATACAGTATTTGAAACTGACACGATAGTAGATATACTGTAATATATAACTGTAATATATTACAATACTGTAAGCTTTGTAAAGATGAATGGTAGTGGAGACCGTGGATGGTTGTCTCACAGGTTGGTTGTCAAATGTGTATTTTGAGATTAGGTCATCCACCTGGTCAATTCATGTCACAAAACATTGACGTGAGGGTAATTTCAAAAAATTAAAAAGGTTTTTGTTAATGTAATAACATAAGTATACAGGACTTCAGAGAGGTGTTGAAATCATAGCTATACATGTGTTATAGAGATCAACGGAACACAGACCGTGGGGTAAAAGTGCAACATTAAAAGAATCTGATCTAACAAAGTGGATATTCGTAAAATCCAATCCCGTCTCATTGATCGGACTCCAGGTTGGCGGACTCCCACCTCCAATTAGCTCGTGGAGAAGTCATTAGCCTAGGGGTTTACTTACTTAACCTACACAATTATGTATTCAATATAGACAAGAAAAATAGTTTAAGCACACTGTGTTTGTCTATTTTTGTGACTTTTATGAAGATCAGATAAAATGTAATGACCAATTTATGCAGAAATCCATGTCATTTAAAAGGGTTCACATACTTTTTCTTGCCACTGTATGTAAATGAGATATTTCTGTATTTATTTTTCAATAAATTTGCAAACATTTCTAAAAACATGTTTTTAAAAAAGTACAGGATTAAGTCAAGGGGTATGAATACTTTCTGAAGGCAGTGTAAATAAATAATAATCTTCTGAAATTACTTTGTCAAAGCAACAAATAAATATATGGCTTTACATTGAAGGTGAAAACGTGGAGAAATGTTTGGGTTAAGTGAGTTAAAATCTGAAGGTGTCCATGGAGGGACATATCCAACTGCTGAAGTTTGGCAATTTAGCAAGTCTTTATTCATTCAGATGTATTTAATTCTCCATGTGGTCTACATTGAAGGGCACTTCATTCAATATAACAGGCTTTAAAAATCAATGTTGGTGAACAATTTCTACTTAAAAGGGACGCAAAACGCACTCATTTCGTGGAACGACCCCTCCATTTTCTACATTTTGTGACCGTCCAATGATAATGGTGAATGATGTTCTGTTGAATTCCAGATTATTTGCTGTTCCAAGAATGGAAAGTGCCAGAAAACCAGCAAGGTGTCAAGGTATGAATATTAGTTCAAAGATAAATCTACTTGTTCAAATGAAACACTTCCTTGTGTATCATATCTTGCTATGTTGATCTCCATGCAGGTCCATCACACAATGCTGTGCCTTCAAACCACTTCGACCAGAAGCTACCTCATTGCATCAAGGTGGATGAAAACATTCACAGTTTCGACAGTCCTCTGATCAGTGGTGGTTCTAAAATATAATTCTACCTAAATCCGCCACTGCCTCTAATTTAGGAGGAGTGTCTAGATTCTGAAACGCATCAATGTGGAAAACCCTGACGAGTATGATGTCTTTTTTAAATTTAACCTTGAAGTTTCATAAACCAGTTGTGATCAACACCGATTCAAGAAGGGATCACCCATCAAACTCGCGCTCTGCCCCTGAAAAAGTCCATGACTCCATAAGGAATGAGAAGGACTTGGCAAAACACTCCTTTTGAGATAATGAGTCGAGCGCAGTGGAACTACCTCATTCTACCAGTCAGGCTTCTATTCTGCTCATTGACCTTTGAGAAAAGCAAGGAGGATAATGTAACTGTTGAGTTCAGTAAACTACCAGTTCAATGCATAGCCATCCAATGGATCCCGGATGAGGAGACAAACATGCAACAGACTACTGCTATGTAGTGTGTGAAGAAAATAACATCTTTCTTCAGACCAATAGACAGAGACAGAGACAGAGACAGAGAGAGAGAGATCTTACCGCCAGTGATTCCAAAGCAGACTGGTTGGAGTAGATTTTAAACCTGTCAATAAGAACAGAATACACATGATATTGTGTGTATGTATGTGTGGGAGGGTGTTTGTATGTGTATGTACTGTATGCGTGAATGTGTATGTGTGTGAATACATGCATGCCTACCTCCTCAAGTCTGCATGAACAGCTAGTCTCTTGCCCTTCATGGACACCTTGGCATTGAATTTAACCTCCTGCAAGGAACAGAAATATAAACTTTATCAGTGCGCTGGTCTGTACACTTTTCCTTCCTGCTTACCTTGAGGAAATACCAAACACACCCCACCTCCCATACCAAACACACCCCACCTCCCATACCAAACATACCCCTGGCGGTCCCAACCCATTCCACCCAACCCCACCCCCCATACCAAACATACCCCTGGCGGCCCCAACCCATTCCACCGCAACCCACACCAAACACACCCCTGGCAGCCCCAACCCATTCCACCCCACCCCCCATACCAAACATACCCCTGGCGGCCCCAACCCATTCCACCCCCCCCCCCCATACCAAACATACCCCTGGCGGCCCCAACCCATTGTTCCTCACCATGGTCAGGCTGCTGAGCTGAACAGGCGCCTTGCCGGGTGGTAGCACCATCACCGTGACGATGGCGTTGATGGCCACGGTGGCCCCGGAGGTCTTGATGGTTGTCTTGGGGGCAGAGTTCAACTCCAGTAGCAGGGAGATAGGGTACTCTACTAGGGCTGGGTTCTGACACACACACACACACACACACACACACACACACACACACACACACACACACACACACACACACACACACACACACACACACGGGTGAGTGGAATGCAAAAGTGGAATTCAATGTCTTGACCCTATTTGTGGGGTCACCAGGTCACAATCCAGACATACATACTCACCATCATCATAATGGTGCCAAAATAGGTTGTCCTGAGGAGCATCTCCAGATCCTTTGGCATCTGAAAACATAGTATTCAATTGAATGTATTAGAAATGACTATATTCATGTCATATTACTACCAGAACAATATTGGTATGTTGTGAAAAAGAAACTCAGAAATTGCATCTGATTTAAGTATGCGGAGACTCTTTTTTCACTAGTATATACAGTAGACTACTGTCAGGTCCAGACTGTGGGGAAGTCTCCAGGCATCTCTATGTTTGACTGGTGGCTAAGGTCAGGGCCTGACAGAGGAGAGAGTTATGGAAGACTCTATGTTTGGGTTTTGTTGGTCCCCAATTAGAGGCAGCTGCCCTGCGTTGTCTCTAACTGGGGATCCCATTTAAGCTGAGTAGTTTCCCACCTGTGTGTGGGTCTTTGTTTGTGCATTCCAGTTCGTGTATGCGTTCTCTCCTTGTTTGTTGTTTTGGGACAACAATAAAGGAATGTCTCCCTATTACTGCTCAGCGCCTCGTGTCCTGCCTTCGAACCATGACAACTACCATTGTTTTTGAAAGAAAAGCAATATTTTTGTCCATTAAAATAACATCAAATTGATCAGAAATACAGTGTAGACATTGTTAATGTTGTAAATGTCTATTGTAGCTGGAAACGGCTGATTTTTAATGGAATATCTACATAGGCGTACAGAGGCCCATTATCAGCAACCATCACTCCTATGTTCCAATGGTACGTTGTGTTAGCTAATCCAAGTTTATCATTTTAAATGGCTAATTGATCATTAGAAAACCCTTTTGCAATTATGTTAGCACAGCTGAAAACTGTTGTGTTGATTAAAGAAGCAATAAAACTGGCCTTCTTTAGACCAGTGTATATATATATATATTTTATTTTTTTATTTGTACCTTTATTTAACTAGGCAAGTCAGTTAAGAACAAATTCTTATTTACAATGATGGCCTACACCGGCCAAACTCGGACGACGCTGGGCCAATTGTGCGCCGCCCTATGGGACTCCCAATCATGGCGGTTGTGATACAGCCTGGATTCGAACCAGGGTGTCTGTAGTGACGCCTCTAGCACCGCTGTGCCACTTGGGAGCCCATATATATCAGCCTAATGATTGGGCAGATCCCCTCATTATGTAAAGAGGTGCAGTACCAAGGATGACTCAGCTGCTTATTAAAATCTATGTCAACATGTCTGGCAGCACCTCTGAAGCAGACACCAATTCTTAAAGGCCTTAACAGACAACAGGAAATAATTAACACCTTGGAGCTAAGAATGACTTGCGTGATGTGTAGGCTAAAATGAATGGGGAGACAAAACATTTGCAAGACATAATGGGGTACACAATGGAGTACTCAGGCCTCATACTTACATGCTCATTAGCAATATTCATTTGGAATATGCCAGCTTTGTAATAGGAGTACAACCCACTGTCAAAGAAGTACTCGGACAGAGCCAGGTACACCATGCGGTCGTACTTTCTCACAATTGGATTGATGGCATAGTTCACCAACGTGTTGCTCTTGTTCCCGAGCTCAAAGAACATGCCCTGTGTGGCACAGTGAGAAAGAGTGGTAGATTTAGTCACTGTAGAAAGTGACATACAAAAATAGGTAACACTTTATTTTAGGGGTACCTACATAAGGGCTTCATAACACAATCATAATCTATAAGCAGTTTGATTATGTCAACAACTGCATCAGTGACAAAACGTATTAACTGTATGTATTGCTTGTGAGGTCCTGGATGTGTTATGAAGTGTTTATGTATGTACCCTTCAAAGAATGTGTTACCCAAACATACATACATAATAAACACACGGTACGAGCATGATGAATGAGACTAATGCACAGCTAGTTAGACTATCTCACTCACCCTGAAATCCATGTCAAGACTCCTTGAAGTCACCACTGGGTCACTTAGGAGAGAGTAGTCGATCCCCACATACTTGTCCACTTCTGTTTGCACTGGATGGGTCCAATTTAAAACAAACACACAATTATCTTTCTGTGTGAAAAACTTGGTCAGAAAATGCACTTTTTAAAAATGTTATTTATGTTATAACCAATCTCTCAAGGCATTTTCCAATGAGCCACAGTTCTATCTTACCTGGAATTGTGTCCAACAAAGAGTTGATTAGAACCAAACCAGCGTGATTCATGACAGGACAGATCTATTAAAAGAACAGACACATGTTAAAGTTATTGTCCAGTGCCCCAAGATGTCAATGAAATATAGCCTATAATTAATTACAATATGAGTGAAATAGATTATAACGTTGAAAAGTATATTTTGTGTGTAGCCTACTTTGCCCTGTTCATCCTGAACAGAACGATGTGGGCTTAACACTGTCATCATGAATATTCATGATGAGTAAACAGCTGATTTGCCAGCTCAGCCAATTAAGATTTATACCTGTTGATATGTTGTAAGTGTAACCAGTGTTCTAGAATGAAATCAACTGATCTGTCAGCACCTGTTGGTTCAGAAGGAAACGCATTCCTGTGGTCAAGAATGTCGCCAGGAAGTCATACACCCTCCTGCAACGGAGTAAACCAGATTTAATCGTTGAATTACATTCACTTATGTTAAAACATTTAAAAACAGAAAAATTCTCCAATATTGCCAATAGCTGCATTATATTGCAATTAGTCTCCATTGCACACAAGATTAACATTTTAAAAAAACTCTTTGTCAAGGGAGACCTGACTCAGGATCAGTTTTGCCTTTTAAATCATAATGAATGAGATTATCATAGACAGGGAGGACCTGATCTTAGATCAGCACTCCTACTCTGAGACGCTTGATACGTGGTCCCTGGTCAAGAAAGTTTGAAAAGACTATCAACAGGATTTACCCCAAGGTGCCGGTGAACTTCATTTTCATTTTGGCAATGGAGGCATCGCAGGTGAGGTTGGAGATCTTGAGACGTCCCATCTCATCTCTGGTCATGTGCAGGACAGTGTGGATGTTCACACCTTCTGCAGAGGCGTTGATGGCTCCGGTGTCATAGCTATGAGACCACAGAAAAATAACCCTAAAAATAAATATTAACTCCATAATCTCAACCATTTAAAACCGCATCAAAAGGTTGGAACTCCTCAAGACTCTACAAGATACCATTGTGAGCATTTAACCACAGGCATTATTTTGCATACAAACCTATTATTTTCTTGATACATTTATTTAATTGTATTTAACTTTTACTTAACCAGATCTATCCGTATCTGCATCACTCATCTCTATGTATAAACTGCACTCTACACTATTCTACAGTATCTTAGTCACTCTAATTGTGTTTACATATTGCATCACCCATCTCATATGTATATACTGTATTGTACTCTATACTACTCCACTGACTGCTAAACAGCCATCTCTAGCACATCAGAGACTGCTGCCTATAGACACTGACTAGAAATCACCGAACACTTAAAGAATGAAACACTAGTCACTTTAATAATGTTTCAATATCCTGCACGACTCATCTCATATGTATAAACTGTACTCTATACTATTCTCGGTATCTTAGTCACTTAATCGTGTTTACATACTGCATCACCAATCTCTTATGTGTATACTGTACAGTATGTTAGTCCAATGCCGCCCTGACATATACAGACGTGCTCAAATTTGTTGGTAGCCTTACAGCTCATAGACATAATGCTTAATTCAATTAAATTAAAAGCTATTTTATCAGGTATACTTGAATGCCTTTGGTATGTCAAAACAAAGAAGCTGTGAAAAGAGATTATTACATTATTGCTTATTCTACAAAGATATTCTAAAATGGCCGGGACACATTTGTTGGAACCCCTTAGAAAAGATAATACATAGTTGGATTATAGTGATATTTCAAACTAATTTGTTTCTTTAATTAGTATCACACGTCTCCAATCTTGTAATCAGTCATTCAGCCTATTTAAATGGAGAAAAGTAGTCCCTGTGATGTTTGGTATCATTGTTGCGCCATACTGAACATGGACCAGAGAAAGCAAAGGAGAGAATTGTCTGAGGAGATGAGAAAGACAATAATAGACCAGCATGGTAAAGGTAAAGGCTACAAGACCATCTCGAAGCAGCTTGATGTTCCTGTGACAACAGTTGCAAATATTCTTAAGAAGTTTAAGGTCCATGGAATTGTAGGCAACCTTCCTGGGCGCGGCAGCAAGAGGAATATCTACCCCAGATTGAACAGAAGGATAGTGTGAATGGAAAAGAACCAAGGATAACTGCCAAAGAGATACAAGCTGAACTCCAAGGTGAAGATACGTCAGTTTCTGATCGCACCATCCGTAGCTTTTTGAGCGAAAGTGGGCTCCATGGAAGAAGACCCAGGAGGACTCCACTTTTTAAAGAAAAACATAAAAAAGCCAGACTTGAATTTGCTAAAATGCATATTGACAAGCCACAATCCTTCTGGGAGAACGTCCTTTGGACAGATGAGTGATTGCCTCTAAAAGGTTGTGCAACAAAATATTAGGTTAAGATTATTTTTGTCCATGCCATTTTCATTTGTTTTATTATTTACAATATTATGTTGAATAAAAAAAATCAAAAGCAAACTCTGATTTCTATTAAATATGGAATAAACAATGGTGGAAGCCAATTACTGTTGTCAGTTTCAAGTTATTTCAGTGAAAATGGTGCATTTTTCGTTTTTTGTACCAACAAATTTGAGCACGTCTGTATGTATATATTCTCAATCCATCCTTACTTAGATTTATGTGTATTTGGGTATATGTTGTGTAACTGTTAGATATGACAGAAGTATTCACAATGGGTTAGAGCAGAAAAGTCCAAGGCAACACAGCAGACCTAATAATTAGCAGGTACTTTGATCAGATAGCAGCTCAGTTAATTGTAGTTTTTTTCTCACTCATCTACACACTATACCCCCTCCATGCTGAGGGGAAATGGCACTGGTGGAGATGACAGTTCTACAGGCGCCTAACCAATTGTGCTACTATTTGTGTGTTTCTGCGTTATTTGTAACTTATTTTGTACGTAATGTTTCTGACACCGTCCCTTGCGACTGAAAAGAGGACAGCGATTACTCACCTTGGACTGGACAAAGAGTTTTTTTTTCAACGAGTCAGAAGGGAAGGATGTACTTCAAACACCCGACAAGGCTGAAATCCCCGTGATTCGCAGGAGAAAGAGACAGCGATATCGGTGACGCAGGTCGGGGTGCCTTGTAAGGATCCGATGGCGAGTGGGTAATCTGCCTTTACCATCAGTATTACTAGCCAAACTACAATCATTGGAAATTAGATTAAATGAGGTACGATCACGAAGATCCTACCAACGGGACATAAAAAAATTGTAATATCTTGTGTTTCACAGAGTCGCGGCTGAACGACGACATGAGTAACATACAGCTGGTGGGTTTGAAGCTTTTTCGGCAGGATAGAACAGCGGCATTTGGCAAGACAAGGGGCAGCGTTCTATGTACACTGGGTGCCAAAAGTTTGGAATATTACTCATTCAAGGGTTTTTCTTTATTTGCACAATTTTTTACATTGTAGAATAAAAGTGAAGACATCAAAACTATGACATATGGAATCATGTAGTAAGCAAAAAAGTGTTAAACAAATCAAATTGAGAGAATGCCATTAGTGTGCAAAGCTGTCATCAAGGCAAAGGGTGGCTATTTTTCTGCAATCTGAGGCTGGTAACTCTAATGAACTTATTCTCTGCAGCAGAGGTATTTCTGGGTCTTCCATTCCTGTGGCGGTCCTCATGAAGCTGGTTGAGAGAATGCCATGAGTGTGCAAAGCTGTCATCAAGGCAAAGGGTGGCTACTTTGAAGAATCTCAAGTATAAAATATATTTTGATTTGTTTAACACTTTTTTGGTTACTACATGATTCCATGTGTGTTATGTCATAGTTTTGATGTTTTAACTTGTATTCTACAATGTAGAATATAGTGCAAATAAAGAAAAACCCTTAAAAGAGTAATATTCCAAACATTTGACCCCCAGCTGGTGCATGAAATCTAAGGAAGTCTCAAGGTTTTGCTCACATGAGGTAGAGTATCTCATTATAAGCTGTAGACGACTATTTACCAAGAGAGTTTTCATCAATATTTTTTGTAGCTGTCTATTTACCACCACAAACCGATGCTGGCACTAAAACCGCACTCAATGAGCTGTATACAGCCATTAGCAAAAAGGAAAATGCTCATCCAGAGGCAGCGCTCCTAGTGGCCGGGGACTTTAATGCAGGGAAACTCAAATTCGTTCTACCTAATTTATATCAGCATGTTAAATGTGCAACCAGAGGGAAAAAACCTCTAGACCACCTTTATTCCACACACAGAGACGCGTACAAAGCTCTCCCTCGCCCTCCATTTGGCAAATCTGACAATTCTATCCTCCTGATTCCTGCTTACAAGCAAAAACTAAAGCAGGAAGCACCAGTGACTCGGTCAATAAGAAAGTGGTCAGATGAAGCAGATGCTAAGCTACAAGACTGTTTTGCTAGCACAGACTGGAATCTGTTCCGGGATTCTTCCGATGGCATTGAAGAGTACACCACATCAGTCACTGGCTTCATCAATAAGTGCATCGATGACGTCGTCCCCACAGTGACTGTACGTACATACCCCAAACAGAAGCCATGGATTACAGGCAACATCCGCACTGAGGTAAAGGGTAGAGCTGCCGCTTTCAAGGAGCGGGACTCTGACCCGTAAGCTTATAAGAAATCCCGCTATTCCCTCCGATGAACCATCAAACTGGTCAACATTCACAAGGCCGCAGGGCCAGACGGATTACCAGGACGCGTACTCCGAGCATGCGCTGACCAACTGGCTTCACTGAAATGTTCAACCTGTCCCTGATTGAGTCTGTAATACCAACATGTTTCAAGCAGACCACCATAGTCCCTGTGCCCAAGAACACTAAGAAAACCTGCCTAAATGACTACCGACCCGTAGTCTGTATCAATGAAGTGCTTTGAAAGGCTGGTCATTTATCACATTAACACCATTATCCCAGAAACCCTAGACCCACTCCAATTTCCATACTGCCTGAACAGATCCACAGATGATGCAATCTCTATTGCAATCAACACTGCCCTTTCCCACCTGGACAAAAGGAACACCTATGTGAGAATGCTATTCATTGACTACAGCTCAGTCTTCAACACCATAGTACCCTCAAAGCTCATCACTAAGCTAAGGATACTGGGACTAAACACGTCCCTCTGCAACTGGATCCTGGACTTCCTGACGGCCGCACCCAGGTGGTAAGGGGGCGGCATGATCCTCAACACGGGGGCCCCTCAGGGGTGCGTGCTCAGTCCCCTCCTGTACTCCCTGTTCACTCATGACTACATGGCCAGGCATGACTCCAACACCATCATAAAGTTTGCCGATGACACAACAGTGGTAGGCCTGATCACCGACAACGATGAGACAGCCTATAGGGAGGTGGTCAGAGACCTGGCCATGTGGTGCCAGGACAACAACCTCTCCCTCAACGTGATCAAGACAAAGGAGATGATTGTGGACTACAGGAAAAGGAGGACCGAGCACACCCCCATTCTCATTGACGGGGCTGTAGTGGACCAGATTGAGAGCTTAAAGTTCCTTGGTGTCCACATCGTCAACAAACTATCATGGTCCAAACACACTAAGACAGTCATGAAGAGGGCACGACAAAGTCAATTCCCCCTCAGGAGACTGAAAAGATTTGGCATGAGTCCTTAGATCCTCAAAATGTTCTACAGCTGCACCATTGAAAGCATCCTGACTGATTGCATCACTGCCTGGTATGGCAACTGCTCGGCCTCCGACCGCAAGGCACAAGACCCCTCTTTTATGCTGCTGCTACTCTCTGTTTATTAGCTATGTATAGTCACTTTAACTCTACCTACATGTACATATTACCTCAACTAACTGCTGTTTAATTATTTGTTACTTTTATTTTCTATGTTTTTCTTAAAACTTAAAGCATTGTTGGTTAAGGGCTTGTAGGTCAGCATTTCTCTGTAAAGTCTACACCTGTTGTATTGTTGGTTAAGGGCTTGTAGGTCAGCATTTCTCTGTAAGGTCTACACCTGTTGTATTGTTGGTTAAGGGCTTGTAGGTCAGCATTTCTCTGTAAGGTCTACACCTGTTGTATTGTTGGTTAAGGGCTTGTAGGTCAGCATTTCTCTGTAAGGTCTACACCTGTTGTATTGTTGGTTAAGGGCTTGTAGGTCAGCATTTCTCTGTAAGGTCTACACCTGTTGTATTGTTGGTTAAGGGCTTGTAGGTCAGCATCTCTCTGTAAGGTCTACACCTGTTGTATTGTTGGTTAAGGGCTTGTAGGTAAGCATTTCTCTGTAAGGTCTACACCTGTTGCATTCGGCGCATGTGACAAATAACATTTTATTTGATTTAATGGTTTCTATTGGTATTGGAGATGCTGAGGAGTGAGCTGAGGTAGGGGGGAATTAAATGCACTAGGCTAGAAAGAGAGACAGTAGTGGATAGAGAAAAGGACTCACAAGAACCAGTATAAGATGTGTCTCTGGAAGCTGAGAGCAATGGAGGAGTTCTGCACCTCGAAGAGCAGTCCTAGGCCAGGCTGGAAGGCCAGGTCAGCGTAGGTCAGGTTCAGCTCATTTATCTTCACCCTGACCCACAGGAAGGAAGAGAATCGGATCAGTGCTTGGGCTGATACTCGAAAGTCACAAAAACTTTGACTTGAAATTTACTAGAAGTTCCCTTTTGGTAGCAGCAATCCTATACCCTGGTTGCCAAAACAGAAACAGTGAGTGGGTAGCAATACTCTCTACATGGGTTGATTTTCCAAGAACCCGGATTTCTAGAAGATGACCTATAAAGTCAGCTTGGCTACTGGACTTTCACTTACAGAAGATAAAGAAGTTCTAGCCTCTTCAACCAGACAGATCGCAATGTGCATCTTTATTTTTCACATCATGTAGTGAGCTAGGCCATCTGTCTGGTTTACGAGGCTAGAACATCTTTATGTCTTAAAAGAGAATGTCCAGTTGATAAACTTTATAGGTCATCTTTTAAAAATCCAGGTTCTTGGAAAATCAACCAATGCAGACTCTGACCACAGTTCCATGATAGGCACTCATATAAAAGGGATCTGGAGCAATTGGATGGCATCAACTTCTGAGCAGTAACGTGGATGGATCCCAGGGCTTACTCTTTGATGCTGTACTGGAAGCCGCCCTCTTTGCCCTTCATCTCTGGCATGGTGATGTTGCTCAGTTCCTCAACCACAAATTTCTGGGTCTCATACTTCACTGAAAGACAGGTTTGAAAGAGTTGAGTTTAGAGTCTAGAGCTACCTAGTGAATACCTTAAGCAGATAACCCCTATCAGTTGTCTGGGTTAAATGGAAGAGCAAAATGCTGAAAGTGGCAATGCAGCGGATGAACTATTAACAACATATGTACAAGAGTGTTTTTTGGGTGAATTTCTTACACATTTCGAGCCCCCTGTTGGTGATCCGGATCTTGCAGCCTGGTGGTTCTTTTGCTGACATGGCGGCGATTAGAGGGAACAGCAAGAGGATAAACACAGAGCAAGAAGCCATCACGACCGCCTGCAGGGTGGTCAAAACAGAGAGAGGGAGAGTGAATAAGGACCCAGCCACCTCAAAGCTCAAACACTAACAAGTCCGACTCAACCAGGGTTGACTTCGGACCTAAAGAGCCCAAACAGAGTAAGTATTGCCTTACTTGTAGAACTACTCAATACTAGCCCTCGGTCATAAAAGGAGCAGTTTATCATTGGTGATAGCTTTCTAGGGTTGCTTTAATCTTCCTCGAAACATGATTCATCCAGTTTTTTTATTCCATGAGACTTTATTACACATTATGACCCAAAAGTCAGGTCAACAAGGTTTATATCATACAATAAATGGGGATTAATTTCAAACACAAAATGTCATATTAAAGTCAAAGGTTATTTTTAAAGTCATAGGTTATGAATGCCTTTTGGAAAAACGATGTGCACTGCCTATCTCAATGTCCCTCTCTTACCATTTTCCTGGGTTAGTGAACAGAATCAAAAACTAAATGTAGCGATATAATTATTAGCCTCTTACAAACATGTACATTGTCCCCCTTCCATTATCACAAAGATAGGCAATTTAGATATACTATGGAAGTGTAGAAATTATCAAGTGATAAAGTTACAACAACAGATGTTATTGTAGGCTAATCTGTGCATTTATATTATCAACCTTGCATACAGATGTTTTGAAAAGGGTCCCTAGATATCATGCGCAACAGCAACGTCAATGGAGTTGTTCCTTCTTGTCCTGTACACCACTCTCACGATTCTCTTCCCTGAAAAAATCCTGCTCCAAAATCTCTTACCTCAACGATGGAGGGTCTATGGAAGGCCAAACAAAAGAGAAAAACGAACAAAACCCCTAAATGTTTATCTTCTTTAAGGTATCTCCAGTGTGAAATTCAAATGCTGCAGACTGTTTCTCTGCCCTGTTGTAGCATGTATGGTTGCTGAGTAAGTGAGTCAGAGAGAGAAGAGAGAGAGAGAGAAGAGAGAGAGCTGCTCAGCTCTTTGTCTCATCCAACAGCAGGGGCAGCAGTGATTGCTCTAGTAACCCCCCACAGAGAGGAACTAAAAGGCTGCAAGGAAAGCAGGATGTTCCGTGACCCATAAGATTTTAGGAGGTACTGCCGAACAACCCACCCCCCCACCAACCCCATTTAATTTAGACTCTCTTCTGTCTAAACTGATAAAAATCCCCCCCAGCAAATAAAACTAATTTGACTGTAACTCACTAACATGATTCTCCTTCAAAACTCAACAGTTGGTGCAAGCAAAAACAAAGAGTTCATTGATCCCCAAGGTGGACCACCTCACTTAACATCTCCCCAAAGAAATGTCACATTAATTAGACAATTTGTACAATTTCCTCACCCCTTTCTCAGAATATGTACAGCGGTGAAAGATTGAGGGTTCCCAGAAGGAACTGCTTCTGGGGGAAATTGTAAACAGTGTATTCTGCACAACAACAGTGACCACCACACAAGGATGAATGCAGCTGCACGTCTCACTTGAACCGCTGTATTCATTGGTTTTAATTTTCCCGGCGGTGTGATAGCTAGCTAGCTGAGCCCACGGCCAACACTTGGCAAATGGCTAGCGGAAATAGCTAGCTTACAGACATGGCAGACGCGAGGACCCAGCAGCAACTACTATTCCATCTAAGCCAAAGAAACAGAGAAATTTGGAGAGCAGACAGGCAAAAATGGAAAGCCTGGGTGTAAATACAGTACAAAACAAGTTGTTCTGACTGAGTAATGGAATTAGGAAGATAAACAGGAATACAAGGTTCCTCAAAATAACAACATCACAGTGTAAAGGAAACATTTTGATGAAGTACTGAACTGATATCAACCTGACCAAGGCAGTGTTAACCTGTTATGTAAATATACTTGGTAATATATAAAGTGCAGTGTAGTGTTAACCTGTTATGTAAATATACTTGGTAATAAATAAAAGGAATATTGCAGTAGTGAATGGTGTGTGTTGTAAGGTGCAGGAGTCTCCCTGTAATTCATGCAGGTGCACCAACGAGGTTGTCCAGAGACTAGGTATGTACCAGGACTAGGTAGATGGTACTAACCGTCCCGGCCAGCCTCTCTTCTTGCAGTCGGGCAGGCCTGTCCAATTCTTTCTGGAGACCTGCCTTCCTAACTGGAATCCTACTGAAACAGGAAAGGACCTTCCCCAAACTGTTGCCACAAAGTTGAAAGAACAGAATTGTCTAGAACGTCATTGTGTGCTGTACCATGAAGATTTCCCTTTACTGGAACTAAGGGGCCTAGCCGAACCATGCAGGGTGATCAGACCACTGCTATGCACTCACCTTCCGGACAGTAGCAACCCTCTCTAAACATCACCTCATACCCACTCTCCTCTCCGTTTCCGGATAAAGCCCTTGATAATCGACCACTAAGATCCGGGACTATCCACTCACCCTCACCGCAGACTCCATTCATCAGGAAAACATTCCCCACCTCATAATTAGTGCGCCAGCTCACAAGATCCTCCTCGGCCTCCCATGGCTCCAACGCCATAACCCCACCATCTCATGGTTGAGGATGAAGGGATAGGCTTTTGACCTGGGCGCATACATCCCTCACCACTGGACACCCAGGTATCACTCACACTATTCACTTCATCTCTGAGAAATCGCAGGACGTGGCTCACGATAGATGGATGGATGGATGGATGGAACACAGGGCAGGTGCAAAATGCCAGAACGAAAATACACAAAAGACATATACACGATACATGATACACACCACAAAGTAACTGATTGTGCTCCTGTACTCCTCCTCCTGCCCAACCCTGATGCACCCTACAATTGCGGAGTCATCCGAGAACTTCTGTAGGTGGCATGTTTCAGAGTTATATCTGAAGTCCGAGGTGTAGAGGGTGAACAGGAAGAGGTTCATTCCCCAGACAGTATTGATGCTGTTTCATGTCCGTACACTACTCCTGTTCTTGTATTGTTTCATGTTTTGTTTATTATTAAACTCACCACCTGCACGCTTCTTGACTCCCAAAAGCTTTGTATTCGGTTCGGAGCTGAACTCCTAGGAGTAACATTGGATGGTCAGTTATCAAGGTCAACAATTATTGACAAAGTTGTTGTGAAGACGGGGAGAGGTATGTCAGGCTCTGATCTTGTCCAATCTAGATTACTGTCCTGTAATATGGTCAAGTGCAGCAAAGAAAGACCTATCAAAGCAGCAGCTGGCTCAAAACAGAGCAGCACTCCTTGTCCTGCACACACAGAACTAACATCAACAACATGCATGATAGTCTTTCATGGTTGAGGGTTGAGGAGAAATGGATTACTTCTCTTCTAGTATTTTTAAGAAACATTTTGTGTTAAAAATGCCTAAATACTTGTATAATCTATTTCCATGAACTTCAAACAGACATACCGTACATGCCCCACCAGACACGGCACTATGGGTTTATTCACGTACCCAAACCAAAAACTGATTTAATGTATAGAGCCATATAATCTTGGAATGACCTGCCACCAGAGGTTACACAGGCAAAAAGCAAGTTTAGCTTCAAAAACTAGATTTAAAAAAACCATATTGTTTCACAGAGCCTCTCCTCTTTCTAAAGATCTAATGTAACTGTACTGTATAAGAATATATGAATGTGTGTAAATAGTATTTTTATTGTCTCTTGGTGTCTGGCCTATATATATCATTTATTATTATCCTCATTAACTAAACTAAAGTATATCATCCTCCATCCCCCAGTTATGGGAATCTGTCTCCAAGCAACTATTTTGGCTGATAGGAAACAAGTGTTTTGCTATGGAGTAGAGTGAGGGTACTCCAGTTTAAACACACATGTGTGCGGTGGTATCCAGGCCATTGACCGATAGAGAACTCTGAGTGAAGAGATCTGGGAAAGTGAGTATGTGTATGAGCAGATAGATTAGATAGATAGATTAGATAGATTAGATAGATTAGATAGATTAGATAGATTAGATAGATTAGATAGATAGATTAGATAGATAGATTAGATAGATAGATAGATAGATAGATACTTTATTGATCCCCGGGGGAAATGTCTTTGTATGAAAAAGTATCAAAATGCCAGAAGTCTGGAGTGCAAAAAAGCTATAAAAAGACATTGCATAGTATGGATGGATGGCTGAATATGTACACTATACATTGGTGGATGTTGGATGGTTAACTATACTATACAGGTCGATAGCAGAGAAATACATAAATAGCTAAAAGTGTGTATGATATAAGTGAGGGTAATAATAGTTTACTTAATATACAGATATGGTTGTGTTCAGTTAGTCATGAACTCATGTAGTACATAATACAGGCAATTAGAAGTGGCACACAAGGTTTAATTATGTGTATGCCAAATCATTTTCGATTTTAAATAACAAACCTCTCCGGAGACACATAAGCAAGAGCAGCCCCTCAAAACTAAACGAAACAACAAACTTGCTAGGTACCAGGGTTGGGGTCCATTTTGAATTGAGTTGCGAATTGTTCTTGAATTCCAATTGAATTGGCCACATCCCACAGGAGGGCGAATTTTAATTGAATTTGAATGAAAGGAAGTACAATTTAATTCAATTAAATAAAAATGTTTATTTTGACATCATGTATGGATACTAATTCCATGTAACATATGGTTGAAACATTTCATTTTAAAAACATTATCCTAAATCTATTAAATCATTACAGTGGCCTGTTCTACAGTGGCCTATTGATATTTGAAATGGTCTCTGAGTTATAATCAAACTAATATTTGAAATGGTATGTGAATGCTTTGCATTAATAAGTGGCATATCCTTTTGATAAAATATTGTTCAAATGAATTACATGTCTCATGGCTCAGTTGAATTGGTTTGAATTAAATTATATTTCCTTCCGTTCAAATTAAATTCAAATTCTGCTTCCTGTGGGGTGGCCAACTCAAATTCATGCGTTGAATTGAATTAAATTGAGAAATAAAGAATTGACCCCAACCCTGCTAGATACCTGTCAAGTAACTAGGAAACAAGTGTGTTGAGGCTTTGCATCAAGTTCTCACTTGCTCTAAGAAATAAGATATTATGCAGAGCAAGTCAGAGTTGACTGATTCAGCACCTGCTACATCACTATATAAAGATGTATCATAGCCTCAGGTCCTATTTCAATAGGCATATGGCTTAATTGTAGAACCCCAGGGCCTGTATTTGCTGGTCAAATTGTTACTTTCATCGAGTGAAGATGAGCTGCAATACTGCCGTCTTTGGTTAGGGGGTACCGTTTCATTCTTTTCAAGTGATCAGTCGTTTTTTTCTTACTTTCAGGGACTATGTCAAAGTTTGCATTTTATCATTACTAAAACACAGCACCTTAAAATCCACTGAAAGGTGTCCTTATCAATTAACCTTTAACTTACACAGTCACACACACCAAGTTGAAACAGAAGTATGTATGGGGATTTTATCAAACATCTCTAATCTGTGTTGGAATCCATCCAAGAAGTGATTTACTGTAACATAATTACAGCAAATACAGATCGCTTAAACTATGTACATAAACAGTATTTTCCACATCCACTTAATATCTTTTGAATTTATAATGGTAACCAGTTTGTAAACCCCCAATTGCGTGAAGCTTGGTATAGTTCACTCTGTTGTATCATCCCACATCACAAAACACAAATCCAAACCAGTCTGGAAAAATTAATTCTGTGCAGCGTCTCAGCTTGAATCTTAGCAGGATATCAGTTTATAACTTTGATTAAAGTCATTTAATAAACACATTCAACAATACCTGAAGGTCATACACCCACACTCACCTTTCCTTGTGCCATTATGGAGATGGCACAGAGACGTTGTGTACATTAGAGTGTCTAGTTTGAGAAACAGACGCCTGACAAGTCCTCAACTGGCAGCTTCATTAAATAGTACCCACAAAACACCAGTCTCAACGTCAACAGTGAAGAGGCGACTCCGGGATGCTGGCCTTCTAGGCAGAGTTGCAAAGAAAATGCCATATCTCAGACTGGCCCAAAAAAATGAAAGATTAAGGGCAAAAGAACAGTGGAAGATGTGGCTTTTTCTTTGCAACTCTGCCTATCCTGGAGTCACCTCTTCACTGTTGACGTTGAGACTGGTGTTTTGTGGGTAATATTTAATGAAGCTGCCAGTTGAGGACTTGTGAGGCGTCTGTTTCTCAAACTAGACACTCTAATGTACTTGTCCTCTTGCTCAGTTGTGCACCGGGGCCTCCCACTCCTCTTTCTATTCTGGTTAGAGACAGTTTGCGCTGTTGTGTGAAGGGAGTAGTACACAGCGTTGTACGAGAGCTTCAGTTTCTTGGCTATTTCTCTCATGGAATAGCCTTCATTTCTCAGAACAAGAATAGACTGACGAGTTTCAGAAGAAAGTTCTTTGTTTCTGGCCATTTTGAGCCTGTAATCGAACCCACAAATTCTGATGCTCCAGATACTCAACTAGTCTAAAGAAGGCCAGTTTTATTGCTTCTTTAATCAACACAACAGTTGTCAGCTGTGCTAACATAATTGCAAAAGAGTTTTCTAATTATCAATTAGCCTTTTAAAATGATAAACTTGGATTAGCTAACACAACGTGCCATTGGAACACAGGAGTGATGGTTGCTGATAATGGGCCTCTGTACACCTATGTAGATATTCCATAAAATAATCAGCTGTTTCCAGCTACAATAGTCATTTACAACATTAACAGTGTCTACAATGTATTTCTGATCAATTTGATGTTATTTTAAATGGACCAAAAATTAGCTTTTCTTTCAAAAACAAGGACATTTCTAAGTGACCCCAAACTTCTGAACAGTAGTCTAAGTGTATATGCAAAATCCCAAATCATGGTTATTTTTCATGACCTGAAACACCCATTTTGCAGATTGCTTTTTTTGTTGTTGCAAGGATGTCCATTAATTTGTGAGAGAACCGGTCTTCTCTTCTGAGAATTAAATTTTTGCTTTTTAAAAGTATGACGATTCGAAGGTAATTTGAGGCTTGACATTTGGAAAAGTCTTCCGACTGAGGTAAGATACAAAAAATTGCTAGTATTGGGCTGAAGCAACGGTATGCTAGAATTGTAGCATTCTCTTAAGACAGTGAGAATTTCCCAATAAGGTTGGTACTGTAGGCTTATATATATATTTGAACCAGTTTTATTGACCTGGTGCAATGTTAGGTAAGGTTGTTGTATGCCATGTCGATTTAGGTCACTTTTTTGCCGTCACATGTTCTGTTGCACAGACAACTGAACTGTGCAGGAATGCTGAACAAATTGGGAGCCACAGGGGTAGGGTTGGTTCACAGCGTTAAGCTGGTGCCATTTAAGTCTCTGGACCAAACAGGTTCTAATGGTTCCCAGCTCCTTACCACGATGATGGCTCAGCTCACTTCTTTTATGTATAGCTTAACATAAAAGAGCCTTTCTGAGAAGTGGGAGGGTATTTAATAATGAGCTAAATGGGGCTCTGCACCAATTGTAGGCTCCTACATCAAATTGAATGGGTGAATTACAATGTGCTCAAAAGGGGCAAGATGTAATATGTGCATCATGTTTAATCATTTTAATGGCCATAGTAGAACAGAACATCCATACACCACCAGATGTCAGTGTTGACATAATGTATGATGAAAAAGTTAGACATTTTTTCCTGACCTGTATGTTTGAGGTAAAATATCAGGGGTGTATTCATTACGTTGATTCTGTTGTAAAACGTTTCTTAAATGGCAAACAGAACGAATTTGTCCAATTGAGAAACTCATTTTAGTTGTTCGTTTTGACACCGTAGGCGTGCACATTTCAAACAGCCCATTATTTCACATTCATTGCACACATAATGGAACAACTCAAAGAAAGAGACAGAATAGCAGCTAAATTAAATGAAAGTGGTTAATTTATTAGTCTTCACATTAAACATAAAGACATAAATCTGGTTGACATGGTATCATCACATAGGCATCATGCAAAATCTTCTCATTATATTATAATAAATACATAGCCAACTGATCATGTCACTAATAATGGTTTGTATCAATTGAAAAAGTAGGCACTGAACCTTTATTTAACTAGACAAGTCAGTTATGAACGAGATCTTATTTACAATGCCTACCCAACTACACAAAAGTGCACGTAATCCCATCCATGCCATTGGAGTATGACTGGTTAAATAGTTCCGACGAGTTTGCAAATGTGTTTTTACACGACTAGTTGTGAAGAACTAGCTACTTAGCTTGTACTGTATGTCGACGTTTCCAAACGCCCTTCTACATATGGCTACTTCTCGATGACAAACGCTGCCGACAACTAAACTGGCGCATGCGCAATACCAAGGCCCGAGTCCCCGATACAAGATGGCGGAGAAGGCGGGGAGGGCGGGAGAGGCAGGTCCGGATTGAATAGAGCAAAGGCTAAACAAGGTTCCCAACAACCCTCTATAAAGGTAAGGGGGGGAAAAACCCACATTAGCGATACAGCAAGGCATGGACAGGTGGCGGAATATGTAAGGTATCATATTATCCACTCAAAACGTGCTCGCATTGTCAATGCACGAAATAAACAAGATTATCTGCAAGGGATGCAGTTGTTGTGACTGGACATGACTCGCGCGCCATCTTGTCTCAAACAAAGTGCGCGCCTAAATATTTGTATGTGTTTGAAATGAAAGGGGTTCAGATAGGTCTATTTTGACCGCATACACGGCTACTCTTACTAATTCTCGTAATTAGTATGTCTCAATAACCCCGTTTCGTCCAGTATCCTACCGTGTTTGACCGGGGATCCGACCTCCTCCTCGGTGTTGGTCGGGCGGTGTTGGGGCGCATGCGTGTCTTCTTGCTCCTTTCTCTTATCAATTTGAAACGTTAATCAAAATGACATAAAATGAATAATTAAACACTAGGTACTATAATCCCTAGGTATGGTTAGCCAGTTAACGTTAACTATCTAATTACATGTTTTATACATGAATGTTGTTTTCGCTAGCTAGTTTATCTTCACCAGCTCGTTCCGAGGGATTTGACGGAGATCATGTCGGTGCGATATATTGCCAATAACTAACTAACTAACTACAGTTACCTCCCTAGAAGCACTAGTCTGGTTAATTATTCTCTGATCATCTACGGCTGGGTCTGGATGAATGGGTTCTATCATTAGTTAATTAATTAATTGAATGATTACCAGTAGGCTACCATTCACCCCAGACTGTAACTAAAGAAATGTCGTCTTGTTGAAAAGTAACCATAATGAAATGAGGATGCGGGGCTTGAACACACAACAGATGTACTGGAATGCGATCAATATGGATGATCCTTCTGATTATATGGGTCGGGAGGATAAGGTCAAGAACCTGAATGGTCTGTAGTGGAAAGTAATAGGAAAAAGACAGACCATGTTACTTACTGAAAACACAGACCATGTTACTTACTGAAAACACAGACCATGTTACTTACTGAAAACACAGACCATGTTACTTACTGAAAACACAGACCATGTTACTTACTGAAAACACAGACCATGTTACTTACTGAAAACACAGACCATGTTACTTACTGAAAACACAGACCATGTTACTTACTGAAAACACAGACCATGTTACTTACTGAAAACACAGACCATGTTACTTACTGAAAGCAGTGGCGCTTCTGGCGAAGAGACCTTGAAGGTAGGGAAAAGTATGATGGTGTTTGATGTAGATTTGTATAACTCCCAGCAAATATACTGTATATGTATAACTGAACCAAGATTGACCACAGCTTGTCGTTTCCAATGGGAACAAATGAGTCATAGTTGGCAGAACGAGCAATCAAGGTATGGAAAGCTCTTGGACCCACAGCTGCAATCACTGCCAAAGGTGCTAATACCAAGTATTGTCTCAAGGGTGTAAATATTTATGTAAATTAGATATTTCTGTATTTAATTTTCAATAAATTTGCAAACATTTCTAAAAACATGTTTTCACTTTGTCATTATGGGGTATTTTGTGTAGATGGGTGAGAGAGAAACATCTATTTAATCAATTTTGAATTTAGGCTGTAACACAAATGTGGAATAAGTTATGAATACTTTCTGAAGGCACTGTAATTGGAAGACGAAGTGTAAACTGTAACAGCCCATTAAATAAGGGGGGGGGGTCGATAGTTACATATCGGGATATTATTTTTGACGATATATCATATAGTTTTGACATCACAATATCTTTTTGATGCCATTTGCTGAACCTGCACCAAAACAGTATTTTTCCTTCATCTTCTTTTTAAATAGGGAGCCAATTTAGTTTTCAGGTCTTATTTTGATGACTGATAAACTCGTTTTCTCATGATTCTCATCTCTCTGCTGCAGACATATACTGAGCAATATGTTGGGAACATCAAATCACAGGATCGAATCGCAATCCATATCTTATCGGCACCTATGTACCGTGATAGTATCGTGCAGGCCCTGGCAATTAGATAGGTAACTCCAAACACATTTTCTCTAATTGCAGCTGTTTAGCTGGTTAAACAAAGGTTAGCCATGTGTTGGCAAAAATGTATTAAGTCAAGGAAGCTTACCAGCAGCCAGCGGCCCTTTACGTGACTGGTACACGTGGGTCAGATTGTCCAGTAAGTGAAAATAGCTCCAATGAGTGTAATTTGCTCAATATTAGGAGTTGAGAAATAAAGTTGACATCATTAGAAGATATTATCCTCTTTTCTACTGTAGGTATGTAATTCAAAATGTGTTTATTACTAGCTATATTCATAAAAACATTTTCCCACTTTTTAAAAAAATATTTTTTTTAATGTACATTTTTGCGGACCACCTGCAGTACCTGGACCCCCGGTTGAATACCTCTGGATTAACCAATGCCATAAAGAAATAGATGGGTGAAGTAAAACTAGCCCGGTTGACCGCTGTTATTCTCTGCTAGCCATGCTCGGCAAGGAAAGATATTCAAGTAGACACTCTCTCAATGGGAAGAAGATCAAAAGCCATGTCCCAAGAGCTAATGCTAAATTGAGGGGAGTCATTTCTGGGGTCCCACTATTTATGTCCATAGATGATATTAAAGAAAATGTGAAGGAAGGCATAGGGATGGAGGCCAAAAGGTTGATAAGTAGGAAATGAAGGTACAGATGGGATTCCTTAGTTTCAATGTCTTATAATTTGTCCCATTGCCATTGTGGTGTTTTAAATGCCAAAGAATGGGACGTGTAGCTGCTCAGTGTAAAGGACAGAGAAGATGTACCAAGTGTGGAAGGGAACAATGTGAAGGCTAAATGTTGTAATTGTGGGTGGGAACATTTGGTGGATGCCAGGTGCAGAGAGGCCCAGAGATATAGAATCAATCATGATCTCTCATATGCAGATGCTGTAAAACAGATTAGTGGAACGACTAGGCGGACTGATGGAGCTACCCTGACTGCTCTCGTAGAGTTTTGACTTAAACCAGCTTGAAAATCTATGGCAAGACTTGCCTTATTCCACATTTTGTTGTTACAGCCTGAATTAAAAAAACCCATTGACATACAATACCCCATAATGACAAAGTGAAAACACGTTTTTAGATTTTATTGCAAATGTATTGAAAATAAAATACAGAAATATCTAATTTACATAAGTATTCACACCGCTGAGGCAATACATGTTAGAATCACCTTAGGTAGCGATTACAGCTGTGAGTCTTTCTGGTTCAGTCGCTAAGAGCTTTGCACACCTGGATTGTACAATATTTGCACATTATTCTTAAAGCTCTATCAAGTTGGTAGTTAATCATTGCTAGACAGACATTTAAAGTCTTTCCATACATTTTTAAGCTGGTTGAAGTCAAACTGTAACTAGGCCTCAGGAACATTCAACGTCGTCTTGGTAAACAACTCAGAACCAGGTTTTCCTCTAGGATTTTGCCTGTGCATAGATCTATTTGTTTCTTTTTATGCTAAAAAAACTCCCTTGATCCATCCTCTGTTTCTCCTATCACAGCCATTAAACTCTGTTTTAGTCACCATTGGCCTCATGGTGAAATCCCTGGGCGGTTTCCTTCCTCTCTTGCAACTAATTATAGGAACGACGCTACAATGTTGTTGATCCATCCTCAGTGTTCTTAAAGTCACCATTGGCCTCATGGTGAAATCCTTGAGCAGTTTACTTCCTCTCCGGCAACTGAGTTAGAAAGGACATCTGTATCTTTGTAGTGACTTGGTCTATTGATACACCATCCAATGTGAAATTAATAACTTCACCTGCTTAAAGGGATATTCCTGAACTTATTTAGTCTTGCCATAACAAAGGGGTTGAATACTTATTGACTCAACACATTTCACCTTATTTTTAATTAATTTGTAAAAATGTCTAAAAACATAATTCCACTTTGACATTATGGGGTATTGTGTTTAGGTCATTGACACAATCTCAATGTAATACATTTTACATTTGGCTGTAACACAATGGCTACACGGACTGTCTGCATTGCCATACAATCATCATATACACTGCTGCTACTCTGTTTATCGTATATCCAGATGTCTAGTCAACTTACCCCTCTACATATCTAACCCTACCACTCCAGTATCCCTGCACAAAAAATTACTGGAGCCCCAAGTCTAGGACCAAAGGCTTCTTAACAGCTTCTACCCCCAAGCCATAAGACTCCTGAACAGCTAATCAAATGGCTACCCGGACTATTTACACTGTCCCCCCCTTTAATTAGGTCTTACTACACCTGTTGTATTCGACACGTGACTAATAAAATGTGATTTGATTTGACATTGTAAATATGGTATTGGAACTGACCCTGGAACTGACCCTGGAACTGACCCTGTACATAGTTTGCTTATCTTCTGGTGTTCTTATTTCTATTTCTTGTGTGTTTTAATTCTATTTTTTTTATAGTGCTACTGATATTGATTATTGCATTGCTGGGAAAGACCATTTAAGAAAGGCATTTCACTGTACTTGTGAATAAAAACTTAACTTTAAATAAAATTGACTTCATAGCTTTCATTGGCAAGGTTATCAATGATACTCGGATTGTCGAAAGCAGAAATGCCGGCAACAGCGTTATTAGGTGTAACAGATGTTACTGTCAACATGATAAAAAAAATAAAAAAATGCTGATTTAATCCTAAAGATTATCTCAACATTAAGCAAAACATGATTGATCGCACACTCCAGCACCGTAGGTGGCGCCATGCACCTTGAACAATTGTTTGCAGACCAACATTATAGCATATAAGGTCTTGCTTGATCCCTTGAATGAACATCTTATTTCGGTAGTAAATCGCTAGCTAATTTATAAAGTACACAGTAAATACTACCAGGCAAAGTTAAGTGAAAACCCCTTTGCTAATTTGGCACCATCTCTTTTCAGGACAGATGAGGAGAGATGTCAATTGAGAACCATGGAACAGTGAAGGGAGACACTGCTATGGTGATGTCTCCCACAGGCTCTGCCACACAGGGGTCTCCTGTCTCACCTTCAACTAGCAAGCCAATGCCAGAGTTGCCAGGTAAGATAGAGCTAGTGACATGACCACAAGCAGTGCATATATACCGCAACTCTGCTCTCCGAGCATTCATTGTATGGTAAATGAATGCCAGTGGCCTGTGTGGTACAGTGGTTACAGCCACTGATCCTGGCACACATGCATGCCAGAGTCGCCATGGGTTCAAATCTGGCCCACTGCACTTGACTCACCACACCTATCTTCCCTGTCTTTCCAACACTTAACTATCCCTTCAATAAAAAAAAAGCCTAAAAATATGAAAGCAGTGGGATGCCAGGTGCAGAGACAAATCTGTCCGCACACTTAAAAAAAAAAAAAAAAAGTATGCCTGTATGTAATGTACCCTCCCAATCACAATAGTTTGAAATTAGCTTCCGATTCTGCCATTTTCTTTATCTACACCGATCAAAAGTACAGGATAAGTGAAAGCAATATGAAAGCAACCAGAATCCCATTTGGCAAGAGGATAGCCACCTGTACAATTATTTTAAAGCCTAATGTATACCCTAGGTACGCATTGCAAGAAAGACACAATTGGAATCCTGTTGTCTTACACCAAGTTCTTCCATGCGTGCGTATTGTGCCTTCAGAAAGTATTCATTTATTCCATGTTTTGTTACAAAATGTAACACATATAATTTTCACATATCTACACATAATACCATATAATAACAAAGTGAAAACATGTTTTTAAAATGTTGCTAATTTATTGAAAATGAAATATAGAAATATCTATTCACACCCCTGAGTCGGTACTTTGCAGAACCACCTTTGGCAGCGATTTACAGCTGTCTTTCTGGATAAGACTCTAAGAGCTTTTCACACCTGGAATGTGCAACGTGTCCATTTTATTATTTTCAAAATTATTCAAGCTATTTTGCAGTATTACCTTAGTTCCTTGTTGCCAACAGGATGTATGTTTTGGAATATCTGTATTCTGTACAGGCTTCCTTCTTTTCACTCTGTCATTTAGGTTAGTATTGTGGAGTAATAACTACAATGTTGTTGATCCATCCTCAGTTTTCTCCCATCGCAGCCATTAAACTCTAAAGTTCCCATTGGCCTCATGGTGAAATCTCTGAGCGGGTTCCATCCTCTCCGGCAACTGATTTAAGAAGGACGCCTGTATCTTTGTAATGACTGTGTATTGATACACCATCCAACGTGTAATTCATAACTTCACCAAGCTCAAAGGGATATTCAATGTCTGCTTTTTTTTTTTTTATCCAATCGACCAATAGGTGCCCTTCTTTGTGAGGCATTGGAAAACCTCCCTGGTCTTTGTGGTTGAATCTGTGTTTGAAATTCACTCCTCTATTGAGGGACCTTACAATTATCTGTATGTGTGGGGTACAGAGATGAGGTAGTCATTCAGAAATCATGATAAACACTATTATTGCACACAGTGAGTCCATGCAACTTATTATGTGACTTGTTAAGCACATTTTCACTCTTATTCTTATTTAGGCTTGCCATAACAAAGGGATTGAATACTTATTGGCTCTAGACATTTCAGCTTTTCATTTTTAATTAATTATAAAAACCTAATTACACTTTGACATTATGGGGTATTGTGTGTAGGCCAGTGACAATCTCAGTTTAATCAATTTTGAATTTAGGCTGTAACACAACATAATGTGGAAAAAGTCAAAGGATGTGAATACTTTCTAAAGGCACTGTATGTAGGGTATAAATGAGGCTTAAGAGTGCTGAGGAAGGAAAGGACACCTTTCTGACACCTTTCCTGTTTGTGCAGATGAGCTCGTCCAGGCCGGTTGGTCGAAATGCTGGAGCAAGCGGGAGAATCGGCCTTACTGGTTCAACCGCTTCACCAATCAGTCCATGTGGGAGGTGCCAGTCCTGGGGCAGCATGATGTCATTGTGAGTGCAAAATGGTTATAGCTTCTTGATTTGGGACAGAGGGAGAATTATTATTTTCTTTAGTTCTGTTCTCAGCACCACAGGCTCTCTCTTCTCAGTATCTGTCTGTTGATGGAACTGAACTAGGGTTGCACATTTTGGGGAATATTCAGAGGTGGAAACTTTCTGTTGGAAGTTATGGAAATATATGAAAATTATATTAATAACATTTAAATGAAGATGTTTTTTGCATTGGATATATTTACCATATCATATGGAGACAGAAACATAAACCATTTACCTTATCATAAGTAGACATAATTGCAAATTATTAAATCCTTCCAATAGAAATAAAAAAAACAATTTAGTTACGAATGTAACTTTAATTAAATGAGTTGACTCTTCACATGGGATGATTTCACTGAACAGCAAAATAAAGAGAATATTGAATGATCCCCAATGATCCATCGCATCTCCCAAAAAACATTTTCAACATAATCTGTAAAATGATAGTCTAGAAACTAAAGCTTTGGTTGTCTTCCTCTCAGGCTTCCATGTCTTCTCCCTGGACCTCCTCAATGTCCACCTCTTGAACATCAGACTCCGAGGCCTCATCTTCACTGTCACTTTCCAACCTTGTTGAGGATGGCTCGATGTCAGGCTCAAAATGCCTCAGATTTGCCCAGATGGCCACCAATTTTTCAACCCTTGTATTGGTCAGCCTGTTGCGTGCTTTGGTGTGTGTGTTCCCAAACAAGGACTAGTTGCGCTCTGAGGCGGCTGATGTTGGTGGGATTTGGAGGATGATGGAGGCAACAGGGGAAGAGCCTCAGATCCACAAAGTCCCTTCCACCAGGTGGCTGATGAGATATGTTGGCACGACTGCCATATTGCATCTCCATCCCAAAACCCTTGCTTGGAAGTGTACTTCGCCAGACTGCCAAGAACCTTGCCCTCATCCAGGCCAAGGTGGCAAGACACGGTAGTGATGACACCATAGGCCTTGTTGATCTCTGCACCAGACAGGATGCTCTTGCCAGCGTACTTGGGGTCAAACATGTACGCAGCGGCGTGTATGGGCTTCAGGCAGAAGTCTTCACGCTTTTTGATGTATTTCAGAACTGCAGTTTCCTCTGCTTGGAGCAACAGTGAAGTGGGCAGGGCAGTATGGATTCCTTCTCTTACATCTGCAAGCAGAGTCTGAACATCAGACAGGATGGCATTGTCTCCCTCAATCCGTGCAATGGCTACTGCTATAGGTTTCAGGAGTTTCAGGCTGCTTACCACTCTCTCCCAAAATACATAATCCAGGAGGAACATCTTGATGGGGCTGTCCATATCGGCAGACTGTGATATGGCCATTTCTTGGAGAGACTCCTTCCCCTCCAGGAGACTGTCAAACATGATGACAACACCACCCCAATGGGTGTTGTTGGGCAGCTTCAATGTGGTGTTCTTATTTTTCTCACTTTGCTTGGTGAGGTAGATTGCTGCTATAACTTGATGACCCATATCTAACCATTTCCTTGGCTCTCTTGTAGAGTGTATCCATTGTCTTCAGTGCCATGATGTCCTTGAGGAGCAGATTCAATGCATGAGCAGCACAGCCAATGGGTGTGATGTGAGGGTAGGACTCCTCCACTTTAGACCAAGCAGCCTTCATGTTCGCAGCATTGTCTGTCACCAATGCAAATACCTTCTGTGGTCCAAGGTCATTGATGACTGCCTTCAGCTCATCTGCAATGTAGAGACTGGTGTGTCTGTTGTCCCTTGTGTCTGTGCTCTTGTAGAATACTGGTTGAGGGGTGGAGATGATGTAGTTAATTATTCCTTGCCTACGAACATTCGACCACCCGCAGTCTGCTTTCTCTATGATTTGCTTGACCTTCACTTGAACTCTGTTGAACTCTGCATCCAGAAAATGAGTAGATAAAGCATGTCTGGTTGGAGGGGTGTATGCTGGGAGAAGAACATTCAGAAATCTCTTCCAATACACATTGCTTGTGAGCATCAGAGGTGAACCAGTTGCATCCCCAGCTCGAGCAAGACATTCATCAGCATTTCTCTGACTACGTTCCTCTGTTGAGTCAAAAAAACGTCTTATTCCAGGAGGACCATGAGCTGTTGCTATCGATAAGGTATCTGATTCATCATTTTCACCTCAAATAGAAGTAGAGGGACTTTTGTCAGAGGTTGCTTGTTGTGAGCGCTGAGGGAACTTTATGCACTTTTCCAGATGATTCTGCATCTTTGTTGCATTCTTCACATATGATTTGACACAGTATTTGCAAATGTACACAGCTTTTCCTTCTACATTTGCTGCAGTGAAATGTCTCCAGACATCAGATAGTGATGATGCCCGTGGCATTTTCCTGTAAAGATTAGAAAGAAATGTGTTTAAAAAACCCAAATACAATTCCATGTACAGATAAATAGTTAAGCAGTTAGATTAAACAACTCCTTTGTAAGAGAAATGTTTTAAAAATTAAACATGTATGGAAACAGGTGAATTAACACTCCTCAGTTAGCAGGCTCAAGCAAGCTAAAACCCACATGGTAGCAAAAACTAACTAGCTAAATTAAATTGTTAACAAGTTAGAAATGATTTAAACACTCTAGTTAACAAAACATAATGTATGTCATATATAAAATATATTCACCCCACCCAGTATTGTAATCAAAACTTACCAGAAAGCATGTAGTCCTTGGCTCAGACAGTGTAGTAGTTTGGGCTCAATAGCATCTCATTAGTATGAAAGATCTTGAGAATCAGCTGTACATGTGATGGAAGAATGCACTGTGCATGCAGAGGGTTGCAATAGATAGATAGATAGATAGATAGGTACTTTATTGATCCCCCGGGGGGGAAATTTCATCCATTCCATTGAAATGGGGATAGTTTAACCAAAATATGCCACAAGACCTATAATTGCCTTATGTGTATCCCACAAAAAAGGTAAACTGTTTTAAGCTAACTTTTTTGATGAATTTAAGCTAAATTCCAGGGCTTAACTTCCCATGGAAAATTCCAGAAATTTACCGGAAAGTTTCCGACCCTTTGCAACCCTAGTCTGAACCTTAAGACCCCCTTGCATTATATCAACATCACTCTACTCCAGCAGTTTTCTAATGCGGTGGCCGCCCTGTTTGTTCCTGTATTTGTAGTTCGACCCGCTGGGTTTGAATGCTGCCCCAGTCTCGGCGGAGGGGGCTGGCGACGCCGGCATGGGCAACGGGCAGCGCAAGAGACACCTGTCGGAAGAGGCTGCCCAGGGGGATCCTATCAGCTTCAAGAGGCCCAAGGTGAGTCATTGAGCAAAACACGTTTCTTACGGAAAATGCCACAAAATGACAGAAGTTTGACAATTTTCACACTTCTATACCAAAGTGATACATTTTAAGAGCTTATCTACTGGACATACACAGTGCTGTCTCTTGTTAAGAGCCTATCTACTGGACATACACAGTGCTGTCTCTAGTTAAGAGCCTATCTACTGGACATACACAGTGCTGTCTCTAGTTAAGAGCCTATCTACTGGACATACACAGTGCTGTCTCTAGTTAAGAGCCTATCTACTGGACATGCACAGTGCTGTCTCTAGTTAAGAGCCTATCTACTGGACATACACAGTGCTGTCTCTAGTTAAGAGCCTATCTACTGGACATGCACAGTGCTGTCTCTAGTTAAGAGCCTATCTACTGGACATACACAGTGCTGTCTCTAGTTAAGAGCCTATCTACTGGACATACACAGTGCTGTCTCTAGTTAAGAGCCTATCTACTGGACATACACAGTGCTGTCTCTAGTTAAGAGCCTATCTACTGGACATACACAGTGCTGTCTCTAGTTAAGAGCCTATCTACTGGACATACACAGTGCTGTCTCTAGTTAAGAGCCTATCTACTGGACATACACAGTGCTGTCTCTAGTTAAGAGCCTATCTACTGGACATACACAGTGCTGTCTCTAGTTAAGAGCCTATCTACTGGACATACACAGTGCTGTCTCTAGTTAAGAGCCTATCTACTGGACATACACAGTGCTGTCTCTAGTTAAGAGCCTATCTACTGGACATACACAGTGCTGTCTCTTGCATTTGAGATCAGGAAAGTAATATTTAAGCACAATCCTATGGTGTGCCCCTTGTCTCTGTATATTGTTTCATATGTTTTTTAAATGTGAATAGTTCCTCTGTCACTCTAATCTAATGTGACTGTGTCATTAACAGATTGAGATTGGTATACCTGTAACCCCAACGACCCCCACAGTGCCCATCTCCCCCATTACCCACGGGGCAAATCCGGCAAACTCTACCACAGGCACAGAAGACAAGCCAGGGCAGCCCTCACCGGCCCTATACCGTCCAGGGCAGCCCTCACCTGCCCAATACCGTCCCACCGTGTGAGTACAGCCACACATCAGTCTCTGGAATGGAAATGTAGACATCCCATGTCCATTTCAACTGATAAAAATGTACATTAAAATCACCACTACCATGGTTTACGGACTCAGATCTTCATCCCAACAGCTCATTTGCTAGTTTCTGGGACGGTTTCTCTGACGCAGGTTGATGATAATTGGGATGAGTCCTTGTCCTTGAGGCAGAACTGAGAGATTACTTTTTTTTTTCTGCTTGATGGGCCAGATGCAATGTCAAAATTACCTATATTGTAAAAATTCATGAAAACAAAAATGTGCTTTATGGTTTTCATTTAATGTTAGGCATTAGGGTTCGCAGTGTGGTTAGGTTTAAAGTCAGATTGTAGCTAGTGACCACTCTGCAGTGTGGTTAGGTTTAAAGTCAGATTGTAGCTAGTGACCACTCTGCAGTGTGGTTAGGTTTAAAGTCAGATTGTAGCTAGTGACCACTCTGCAGTGTGGTTAGGTTTAAAGTCAGATTGTAGCTAGTGACCACTCTGCAGTGTGGTTAGGTTTAAAGTCAGATTGTAGCTAGTGACCACTCTGCAGTGTGGTTAGGTTTAAAGTCAGATTGTAGCTAGTGACCACTCTGCAGTGTGGTTAGGTTTAAAGTCAGATTGTAGCTAGTGACCACTCTGCAGTGTGGTTAGGTTTAAAGTCAGATTGTAGCTAGTGACCACTCTGCAGTGTGGTTAGGTTTAAAGTCAGATTGTAGCTAGTGACCACTCTGCAGTGTGGTTAGGTTTAAAGTCAGATTGTAGCTAGTGACCACTCTGCAGTGTGGTTAGGTTTAAAGTCAGATTGTAGCTAGTGACCACTCTGCAGAGCTCCCTCCAGAACAAGATTCATTACAAAAAAAAGCTAAAAAGCTATTGGTGATTCTCCATTGACCATGCTTTTCATTCCAGGACTAGGCAGAGAAACTGGCCCTTTGTTATGTTATGTAGAATGCTGCCTGAGGAAGATGTATGTTTTGTGGAAACGTGTTGGAGTGTTGATCCTGCTGTAGCATGATATGCTGATCTGCCCGTGTGTCTATAAATATGTGTATAGCCAATAGTACACTACAATCAGTGCGAATTACACTGTGACATGACATATTTTTTATTTATGGACCTAATAATAAAGACGTAATTTAACGGTAAAAATTAATTAACACAAATAGTCATGATTGTCAAACAAATCACTTCAAAACGTAGGATACCTGTGCATGTTAGTCCACTCCTAAATAATCCAAACAGTATAATGCATGTACACTCGTGACATTTGAAGAATGGAAATAGACATCTGTTTACAAACACCAAAAAGTAATTCAGATTGCTATTGATTAGACCTACATTGATGCATCTTGCTCACAAATTGACCTTTTTTTGTAGCCTGAAATGGGGCTGAAACCGTCCCGGCAAAAACTGTATGGTCACTCTAACACACAAGGTCAATTTGCTAGACTAGGCTGCAATGTGTTGGCCTATTACCATGAACTTCTAATAAGCCTACCTGTAGCAAGTGATGCAATGGTAAAAAATAAATAAAGTTGTGTAAACTCTGATTACCGGTCGCGGTGAAAAAAGTAAACGCTTCCTATACTTTAAATTAGGGTTGGACGGTATCCAGATTTTCATATCGTCATACCGGCCTTGTCTCGCTCCGGGATTTATGGTATTACCAGTTTAGTTCACAAGTGGGCTGAAAGTAAAGTTCATTGGGCTCATATTACCAGAATCCTAACAAAATTATCACAAGTAATAGCGAATTTGCATGGAGGCTGATAGCTAAATATGCAAACGAAAATAAACCAATTGCAATCCATCCATTACAGTTATACATGTATTCTGACCTACCAAGCAACAAGGAAGTAACTGCTCTTTTGGTCTAAAATGAGTTAATGTATTTTTTCTACATTAAATACATGCTTCATCATGTGGACAAGGATCCTGCCTCTATTGTGTTGTGGAGACACTGGGGGTCACGTTAGCAGGAACTGCATAAAGTCACTGTAAACCAAGGTAAACAAAAGCCATTTTTCTCAGTTCCACGTTATGAGCAGTTACTGCCTTTTGCTTGGTAAAGGTTGGAGAGAACCAATGTCATTCTTGGTGAGTTTGGACATTTACAAGCAAATGTGAATGAGAGACATTATGCAAATGAACAAAGTTTTGATGCATGCAGCACTGGCTCTCCAGCAGTATATCTTCAGGCTGTGTCTGTGTGGAGTCTGGAGTCTCTGGGACACTGCCTGCTCTGCTCGGAGAAGAGGGGAGAGGAGCAGACCAGTGAGATCAGAGGAGAGAAATGCAAGGAAATCAAGATACTGTACAAATAACTCATCCAAAGGGCTTTGCCTTCTCAAACACGGCAGTAAGCTAACACAATATGATTCCCTGTCACCTTATTATTCAGCCACTTACTTAGATAGAAAGTTAAACTAGGGGTCGTGTTAAAGTAGGGGTCGTGTTAGCGCATAATTCAGCATTTTTCACACAGAAAAATATATAAAACACGTAAGAAATAACTTTCTGTGTTTTGTAAACACAGGTCTAAAAATGCCTTGCTGCGTTTTGTAAACACAGGTCTAAAATGACTTGCTGCGTTTTGTAAACACAGGTCTAAAAATGCCTTGCTGCGTTTTGTAAACACAGGTCTAAAAATGCCTTGCTGCGTTTTGTAAACACAGGTCTAAAATGACTTGCTGCGTTTTGTAAACACAGGTCTAAAATGACTTGCTGCGTTTTGTAAACACAGGTCTAAAATGACTTGCTGCGTTTTGTAAACACAGGTCTAAAATGACTTGCTGCGTTTTGTAAACACAGGTCTAAAATGACTTGCTGTGTTTTGTAAACACAGGTCTAAAATGACTTGCTGCGTTTTGTAAACACAGGTCTAAAATGACTTGCTGCGTTTTGTAAACACAGGTCTAAAATGACTTGCTGCGTTTTGTAAACACAGGTCTAAAATGACTTGCTGCGTTTTGTAAACACAGGTCTAAAATGACTTGCTGCGTTTTGTAAACACAGGTCTAAAATGACTTGCTGCGTTTTGTAAACACAGGTCTAAAATGACTTGCTGCGTTTTGTAAACACAGGTCTAAAATGACTTGCTGCGTTTTGTAAACACAGGTCTAAAATGCTTCTTATTGTAATTCCTGCTCGGCATCAGACTCATTTTGTGTTTCAGTTGCACTTCTAAACTCGGATGAGAATTCACAAACGTAAAATGCAAGATTTAACTTTAAGCAAAATATTAGGAAATGTAGCTGGCTATATTCTTTCTATGATTAACATTAGAAACATGATGGCCATACATAGTTTTTACAAAAAAATACCTTGCTTTTTAATTGTAAACTCGTTTACTTGTGTGGCTGCCAGTCAAATAGCATTGCACTTCTGTTGTCATCTAATGTATTTTCTGTGAAGGAAAACCATAGTTGCAGGTCCCTGATCACTCTTATGATGCCAAAAAACACTGACTTTCAATATAAAACGTGACCCCTGTCAACACACAGCTGGACTCACCTGCTCCCACTTACTCCACTTGTGCTATTTACAAACAAACACGTGACGGACTCAACTGTTCTGGGGAACTATAGTAAGCTTCACATTGTAAAATAATGTGATGTGAAATGAGAACACAATCTGCTTTCTCTTCTAACCATTGCATAAGTTGACTGCAGGCATTTACCCAGGCACTGTTTGAAGGTAGGCCTTGAAGTACATCCACAGGTACACCTCCAATTGACCCAAATTATGTCAATTAGCCTATCAGAAGCTTATTAAGCCATGACATAATTTTCTGGAATTTTCCAAGCTGTTTAAAGGCACAGTCAACTTAGTGTATGTAAACTTCTGACCCACTGGAATTGAAATAATCTGTCTGTAAACAATTGTTGGAAGAATTACTTGTCATGCACAAAGTAGATGTCCTAACCGACTTGAAATCTGTGGAGTGGTTGAACAATGGGTTTTAAGGACTTCAACCTAAGTGTATGTTAACTTCAACTGTAGTTATGTATATATTAGGTAATGCTGCAATCAGTTGGTTGTAATCACGTGATTCCTAATCATAATATCATTAACAAAAACATAAATAACAGAAAAAAAGAGTTTAACCTTAATATTTGTTCTGTAATTTCTGGGGGATAAAACTGTATGGCTTGTTTTAAAAAGGGCGATATTTAGGAAGTGGTTCCATTATTAATGAACTGAAAGTGAGAGGTTGTAATCTGAATAAAGGGGAAAAGGCCATTCTTACTAATCTACTAGAACCATTTCAGGTTTAGTACGACTGATGCTTTTAGTGAGAGGTTTGATGCTTTAATATTTAATCATTTTAGCCCCCGAACTCATATTCATTATATAACTAAGCACGTTTAATTTTGTCTGGCTCTAAATATTTTTTGCTCATATCATTTTTAAAAACGAATCATTTGGCCATAAAATGGGTGAACTGGGATATGACTAAATAATTCATCTGCGTGATTCTTCCACAGATAGAGAGGTATTTATCTTTCCATGGTAGCAAGCAATATCTTATCTATTTTTGCTAATTTTCTATTGAAATTTGTTGTGAGTTAATTTATTTCTTTAGGGATATGAATACTGAGTATGTCTGTCATTGTTGTTGTTGTAGAATATACTGGGACCTGGACATTCAGACGAACGCCGTGATCAGAGAGCGAGCCCCCGCCAACCATCTACCTCCCCACCCGGAGATTGAGCTCCAACGTGCCCTGCTTACCACCAAGCTACGGCAGCACTACCAAGAGCTCTGCTACCAACGAGAAGGTACATTACCCACACAACTGGCGTTGTCAAGTCAAATGTTGCTTTAAATAACAATTATTGCTTTTCTTACCTTAATGTCTTACTTTTCAAGTTTTTTTTTTAACAATGCTCTATTAGTATTATTATTTTTATTATTATTATAATTTTTTTTTTTTTATCTTGTCTCATTGCTGCATCTCCCAACGGGCTCGTGAGGCGAAGGTCAAGTCATGCGTCCTCCGAAACATAACCCGCCTAATCGTGCTTCTTAACCCCGGAAGCCAGCCGCACCAATGTGTCTGAGGAAACACCTTTCACTTGACGACTGAGGTCAGCCTGCAGGCGCCGGTCTGCCAAGTAAAGCCCCCCCACCTGGCCAAACCTTCCCCTAAACTGGACGAAGCTGGGCCGATTGTGGGTCATGTTTATTAGGCGCCAAACGGAAGACAACGGACTGAAAAGGAGGGACTAGCTCAACTTTTCCAATAAGCAACGCTCATTTTCATTTTCCGTTTTGAAATGGATTCAAATGTTTTCCCTAATTTATGCCCGAGTGAATACAACCCTATTATCGTCTGACCTCAACCTTGATGATCAATTGCCTTTCCCCCTCTCTAATAGGTATCGAGCCCCCACGGGAGTCTTTCAACCGCTGGCTGCTGGAGCGCAAGGTGCTGGACAAAGGGCCCGACCCCCTACTGCCCAGCGATTGTGACCCCATTATCTCCCCGTCCATGTTCAGAGAGATCATGAATGACATCCCCATCAGGTCAGTGGGAAAGGGAATCTGTACCAGTCCTTGCTTCAAATCTGTGTTTGATTGATCTTGCCTGGCGAAAAGGAACTAATGGAATAGACCCACAACTGCAAACCCCGCCCAAACGCTCAAAGATGTCAAATATTGCAATTCTTTTGCATGTGAAACGTCAATACATTGAAATATTGTCTTAGCAATTTCTTCCATTTATGGTTAATTTGGACAACCATGGCTTCTCTCAACACTTACTGTTGTGTCATTTACTATGGCAGGTTGTCCCGCATCAAGTACAAAGAGGAGGCCCGAAAGCTGTTGTTCAAATACGCTGAAGCTGCCAAGAAAATGATTGAGTCAAGGTAGGTGCTTCTGGCACGAGTTATTTGTCAAATTGCCTTATTAAATGGCCTGATTATTCTTTGATGTCGCTCCAAGTAGCACGTCAGAGAAGCTGAAATTCGAGCCACTAATACGTTCTGGCACACCGCTACATAAAGTCACTTGACAAGTTAGAATGTATTCTATATAGCCAATAAGTTTTATACAACGCAAGTGATGGCTCAGCATTTTTTAAGACCACCGCTTTGACTGCAAGATCCAGCTCATAACATAAAAAGCAACAGATGACTGGCATCTAACATTTATAGACCAGAAGAAGAAACCCACAACTTCTGGGTTTGCACTTTGATGCGAAACCAAAACCGTCCCTTCTCTCTCCCCAACTGTCTTGACTGAGTGGCAGCTTGGGTAGATGTGAGAAAAAAAAGAAAGCATTGATATAGGAGCTTGATTGGGCTAGTTGAGTGGGTCTTTGAAATGCTTTGTCTTGCTTGGAGAATGACCCGTGTGTTTTATGTCCTGTTAGAAACGCCACACCAGACAGCCGGAAGGTTGTGAAATGGAATGCAGAGGACACCATAAACTGGCTACGGAGAGACCACTCGGCCAGTAAAGAGGACTACATGGTGTGTGTGTGTGTGTGTGTGTGTGTGTGCGTGTGCGTGCTCGTTTGTAGTTGAGTAGTAGATTGTGGTGTACTGTATGTATATGTGGCAAAATAAACATCCGATGGCCGTATGAATTCACCTCAATGGAATATACACTGACATGTAGCTGTTGAAAAGCAGATCCTAAAACTATTTTTTCCCTCAGGATCGTCTGGAGCACTTGCGGAAACAGTGTGGTCCCCATGTAACGGCGGTAGCCAAAGACTCTGTGGAGGGAATTTGTACGAAGATCTACCACATCTCAGTAGAGTACGTGCGACGTATTCGCCAGGCCCACCAGACCCTGCTGAAGGACTGCAACATCACAGGTGAGACATGTCTATGACTTAGGTGACTGGAGTCTTTTGACAATTTTTTGGGGCCTTCCTCTGACACGCCTAGTATAGAGGTCCTGGATGGCAGGAAGCTTGGCCACAGTGATGTACTGGGCTGTACACACTACCCTCTGTAGTGCCTTACAGTCAGATGCCGAGCAGTTGCATACCATGCGGTGATGCAATCGGTCAGGGTGCTCTCGATGGTGCAGCTGTATAACCTTTTGAGGATCTGGGGACCCATGCCAAATCATTTCAGTCTCCTGGTGGGGAAAAGGTGTTGTCATGCCCTCTTCACGACTGTCTTGGTGTGTTTGGACCATGATAGATTTTGTCTAGGTGGGAAAGGGCAATAATAGGTTTCAAGCATTGCCACGTCCGAAGAGCATCAGAGCCGGTGTAGTAGGATTCAATCTTAGTCCTGTACTGACGCTTTGCCTGTTTGATGGTTCGCCTGAGAGCGGGAAAGCGGCAGCTGTAGACTTTAGCTCGATGCGGATGTTACCTGACATCCATGGCTTCTGGTTGGGATATGTACGTACGGTCACTGTGGGGACAATGTCGCCGATGCACTTATTGATGAAGCCGGTGACTGAGGTGGTATACTCCTCAAATGCCATTGGATGAATCCCAGAACATATTCCAGTCTGTGCTAGCAGTAGCTCAGCATCTGTGTCATCTGACCACTTCTTGATTGACCGAGTCACTGGTGCTTCCTGCTTTAGTTTTTGCTTGTAAGCTGGAATCAGGAGGATGGAATTATGGTCAGGTTTGCCAAATGGGGGGCGAGGGAGAGCTTTGTACACGTCTCTGTGTGTGGAGTAAAGGTTGTCTATAGTTTTATATACATCTCTGTGTGTCGAGTAAAGGTTGTCTATAGTTGTATATACATCTCTGTGTGTGGAGTAAAGGTGGTCTATAGTTTATTTCCTCTGGTTGCACATGCTGGTAGAAATGAGGTAAAACGGATTTAAGTTTGCCTGCATTAAAGTCCCTGGCCACTAGGAGCGCTGCCTCTGGATGAACATTTTCTTGTTTGCTTACGAATTCTCAGAAGGCAGCCATTTTCGTCGGACTCGTCCAGTTCGAGGTGAGAAATCGGTGTTCTGATGTCCAGTCGCTCTTTTGGGTCATAACAGACATTAGCAGCAACATTATGTACAAAATAAGTTACAAACAACTCTTGTTTTTCCCCTCTCAGACCCAGAGGCAGCCGAGGTGCAGGACCGGCTGGTGTACTGCTGCCCCGTCCGGCTGGCCCTGCCCTCGCTGACCCAGCCCCGTGTGGAGCTGCACTTTGAGAACGACATCGCCTGCCTACGCTACAAGGGAGAGATGGTCAAGGTCAATCGCGGCTACTTCGCAAAGCTGGTGAGGAATATTTTGTAGCAGAGATATTAGGTCGGACATCTACAACAGCTATAGTAGTATAACATCTGTTCTGTGTTGTGGGTAGAGCTGAGCGATATGGACAGAAAAGTTGAACGATAAATGTATAACATTAAAATGTGCATCAGTTACTTTTTTACATTACCCTTAAAACTACTACTACTACTTTGAATGTTGTAGCTGTAAATGTCCCCGTTAGCAATAGCCCATATTAGCAGCCTTATTTAATTTCAAACTCTACTTATCGTAATAATTGATATCAGTAAAATGTCCAGAGAAGTGGTCGGTTCGGTCTATATGGTTATGAGTGCATGACATTGATGTTTAGTATACACTCACACCATTTTTAGGTGCATTGATACTGAGTTGTTTGAGAAACAGCCAGGAACTAATCCTGGAAGGTGTGGTGGAATACAGTAGTTGATTAGCAATGCCTCTGGGCACATGGTGTGTGCTCTCTGCTAATTGACTCGCCTCTCTATCCAGGAGCTCTTATACCGATACAGCTGCATCGACGATCCCAGGTTCGAAAAGTTCCTGTCACGAATATGGTGCCTTATCAAGAGATACCAGGTAAATCAGACTACTTCCTGTTTGACTGTCTGTTTGAGACTTCCTGTTCCTCTGTTTTCACCGACAAAGTAGTAGCTTTCTCCTTTTCTCTTAATCTTTTCTGTCTGATGCTTGTTGTGCTGATGTCATTGTTTGTTGTGCTGATGATGTCACTGATTGTTGTGCAGGTTATGTTTGGCACCGGGGTGAAGGAGGGGATGGGCTTACAGGGGGCACTCCCTGTGCCTGTCTTTGAGGCACTCAACAAGCAGTTTGGGGTGAGCTTTGAGTGTTTCGCCTCGCCGCTCAACTCCTACTTCAAGCAGTTCTGCTCGGCTTTCCCTGACACCGACGGCTTCTTTGGATCCAGAGGGTAGGTTAAAGTTCTTTTTTTTTTTTTCTCTCATCCCAAATAATACATAGTTCTATGTGGTCAACCCCAGTGTTTCGGAACCTCCAGTCCATGGTCCTACACCGGTCCGTGGCATGTCGCTGACCATTCCCAGAGAGTCTAATTCCGTCAGATTTACAATGCTTGTTTCAATGGAAGGTCACTTACACTGTAGCATGCTGGTCCTATACACAAAAAAGGCTTGAGAAACACTGGTCTAACCCATCTCAACTGAACAGAGACCACCGAGGCATGGTCCGTGTACTTTTAGTAATTTGTTAATCTATGGGTTTCTAGTTTGACCGTGTTCTAAAATGTTCTCTTTCCCTCCAAGGCCCTTCCTGAACTTCTCACCGGCCAGTGGCTCCTTCGAGGCCAACCCTCCCTTCTGTGAGGAGCTGATGGATGCCATGGTGACACACTTTGAGGTGCTCCTCTTAGTCATTTTTTCCTCATCGCTAGTTGAAAAGATGGCCGCCGTTTTGCAATCTCTGACCCTACATTGCTATTTTGGGATTATTTTATTTGTTTTTACTTAATTTTCTCAGTGTATCTGCTATCATTTCTTACAACCAACAAGCTGATCGGCATCAATTCCCACTTCGACTTCGACTCATCTGCCCTCTGAAACAGCCCAAACACTCACTCCATCATTTCACACACACACACACACACACATAATATGCACATACACTTATACTGACCCTACACACACCCACTCATCATATATACTGCTACTACTCTGTTTATCTTATAAATATAAATGCAAAGTGTTGGTCCCATGTTTCTTGAGCTGAAATAAAAGATCACAGAAATTTTCCATGCGCACAAAAATATAATTTCTCTCCAATTTTGTGCACAAATTTGTTTACATCCCTGTTAGTGAGCATTTCTCCTTTGTCAAGATAATTCATCCACCTGACAGGTGTGGCACCTTGTGCTGGGGACAATAAAAGGCCTCTAAAATGTGAAGTTTTGTCACACAACACAATGCCACAGATGACTCAAGTTTTCAGGCAGCGTACAGTTGACCTGCTGACTGCAGGAATGTCCACCAGAGCTGTTGCCAGAGAATTTAATGTTCATTTCTCTACCATATGCCGCCTCCAACGTCGTTTTAAGAGAATTTGGCAGTGCGTCCAACCAGCCTCACAACCACAGACCACGTTTAACCACGCCAGCCCAGGACCTCCACATCCAGCTTCTTCACCTGCGGGATCGTCTGAGACCGGGAACCCAGGCAACTGATGAACTTGTGGGTTTTCAAAACTGAAGAATTTCTGCATGAACTCTCAGAAACCGTCTCAGGGAAGCTCCTCTGCTCGTCTTCCCCACCAGTGTCTTGACCTGAATTTGTTCTTATCTGTTCTACCTTGTTATATTTAGTATTACACTGTTATTGAATACTGCATTGTTGGAGTAAGAACTTGCAAGAAAGGCATTTCACTGTGCATGTGAAACGGATTTAAAGTGAACATTCACCCCTCAACCAATGTGTTACTTCAAAAGAGTCCAGAAACCACGCCATCGGTTTAGTTCCCACTGTATGTATTAGGAGAAAATCGGCAGGACTTTAACTGTTCCCTTTTGAATTCCAGGCAGAGTTTTTATTGAATAATGTACTGTGTCCTGTAGGAACTACTGGAGAAGTCCAGTGAGCCCCTATCCTTCATTATCTTCGTCCCGGAGTGGCGAGATCCGCTGACCCCGGCCCTCAACCGCATGGAGACCAGCGCCTTCCGCCGCCACCAGATGTCGGTGCCCGCCTTCGAGCACGAGTACCGCAGCGGCTCGCAGCACATCTGCAAGAAGTGAGTGTGTCCAACACTGCAAAGTCACTTCCATTGTTCTGACTAGGGTTGTTAAGATACCAGTATCATGGCAAGGAAACCAAACATGAGTCACATTTGTCACAATATTTGACATAAATAACCAAATAGTTTAGTCCATTTTATGTTTTCTTTTTATGCCAGGGAAAGTCAAGTATGGTTGTATCGTGATACAAAAGCTGAAGAACATACGCACATCCAGGTACTTTTTTCAGGTGAATTATAGGTGAATTAATAAAAATAAAAAGGAAATGCCGCACACTGCTGGTCATGCTGGGATTTTATTATAACAACATTTCGACCATTCGGTTTTCATCAGGCATCCATATCCCAGTTGGGCTGGAAGGTCCTATATATAGGGGCAGTACTCGGTGACATCACTTTCTGAAACAGGAGGTAAAATAATAATTTAAAAAAAAATATATATATATATATATATCACACAATAATTTTGACATTTTGTAACTATAAAAACTCCTCGTTATGGCCAAGAGGAGACACTGTGTTGAGCCTGTGGATCCAGAAACATTCCCTTTGAAGAAGTTTCCTCTCAATGTCTCCTGCCCTGCATGACATCTTCACCATTTCTATTCCAATGTATCTCAGAGAACTAATAGGATGTCCAGCTTGTATAAAACAATAAACAGCAAGCAGATTTTTTGTCTCACCTGACCGTATATTGCTGCGGTGCTCACTGTTCCGGGTCTTAAGGCTTATACTAGTTTTCCCTATGTAAGACAGACCACTGGGACATTGCAACATGTAGACAACATTGGTGGACATGCAGGTAATCATGCCCTTTGATCTTAAATCTTGCTGGGTTGGGTAAGTGAGTCACATTTATACTTGAAACTGCATGTATCGTGATAACACAAGTGCCCTTTCGAAAAGGACGCTCCCGGATGCACCCTGAGTAGGACACTAGCGTAGTTGCACTCTATGAAGGGAGTTTAAATGTCTTTCTCTCCGTCTCTCTCAGGGAGGAGATGTACTACAAGGCAGTCCACGGCACTGCGGTCATCTTCCTGCAGAATGCCGCCGGCTTCGCCAAGTGGGAGCCCACGCCGGAGCGCATCCAGGAGCTGCTGGCAGCCTACCAGGTCTCCCAGCAAACCTTGGGCTCCCCAGGCCCCTCCTCTACCTCCTCTGTGCCCACTACACCCTCCCCAGCCAATGTGGGGAGGTTGGGCGACAAAGACTCTACTGCTGCCAAGACGGCACCTGAGCGATCGTCCAGTTTGGACACATCAACCGTTAGCCAAGAAAACAGCAGTAGTAGTCCTCTGGAAAATACTACGCCATCTTCCGAGGTAGCCAGCCTTTAAAAGCAGGGGAGGGGACATGGGTGAGAGTAGGGTGTGTTTTAGGGATGGGGGAGGGGGCCTCTACAACTGGTGCTGAGCGAATGGGGGGTGAGGATTTGGCCCGGGACTGCTCGCGCGCTAGGGTAGCCTACGAAGGAGGGCCTTCCCCTTAAAATCAGTTTACTTTCTCTGCCTCAACTATTTAATATTAGTTCTATTAGGTTTTTATGGTTGTGGTCGTTATTTACTGGAGTATCTCTTGTTGCTTGTTATTAATGTAGCTAGTGGTAGCAGATTCCTTTTTCTATCAATGTTGCTGTCGTCGTCAGTAATTATTGGGTGGTTCTATTCCTTGTTCATTATCCTTTTGCCATAGGCTGCGTCCAAAATGGCAACCTGGGAATAGGGTGCCATTGGTGACATACATTGTGATCTGTTCCCGGACAGCAGGACTTGGCTGTCAGTTTTGACGTGTGGAATTGAAAACTGAGTTTGTTGTTTTGTTCAGCTGTGTAGTGCCAGGGCAAAAACCAAGATGTGCACCCAGGGGCCCCAGGACCGAGTTTGGGAACCCCTCAGAGTACTGAACTAGAGAGATTGAGGGCTTTGTGGACTATTGTTATGCAGGTCACACATACCACAGAGTAGTAGTTCCCATATTGGCCAAGTCGATGCACCGTTTCCATATCTGCAGTTAGAGGATTATTATTTTTTTATTTTTTTGATAAATGCGAATACAGGCCATTAACAAATCTTACAATGGCAATATGTTGTAAACCAAAATTTGTTGAACTGGCATGTTGAGCAAAATACAGTATGTCCCTTCGCTTATAACCATTTCCAAATCTCTAAAATATGGAAAAGCACTAAATGAAATGATACCCTCGTTAAACATAATTTTTGGGGAATTCTGTGATTGTGTTCAACCTGTTTGCATTATTTTCAAATTGTAGTGCGTGGTATGGCATGGAAACAGAATAGTTATGTTGTTTTTAACCCCTCAAATCTCTATATTTTTATATGTTTACCCCAATATGAGATTAGAACGCATCACTGGGCAGCACAATGAATGTACATTTTTTAAAAGGCAAAACAGAAGGTCAAGGCTGCGTCCCACATGGCACCATCTTCCCTACATAGTGCACTACTTTTGACTAGGGCTTATAGGGCTCTGGTCAAAAGTAGTGCACTATGTAGGGAATAGGGTGCCATTAGAGACGCTACCAAAGCAACTCACCTTGGCCTCAGTCATCTAGTCCGAGAGAATAAAGGTATACAAAAATGAGAAAATACAAATGTTTATTGTACTATTCCTTCATTATATGACTAATTGTCCTTGATCATCAGGCACTATTATACCATCTCAGCATACAGTCTTATCAATAGCCTGAATGCTTTTACAATGAGTTTAGGCATACGTTTCTTACTAGATATCATCACTTGCCTTTGCCCCATTTGTATATATTTATGTTTTTATAGAGAACGAGTTAAGCTAGAGGTTCTGTTCACGCTGTTGCTGTTGTGTGATGGTTGTATTTCTCTTTGAACATAAGACTTACTACAGTAAGTCTGGCATCACGCCCCAAGAACCTGGAGACCAACTCTAGCCATTCGTTCTTGGTCATTTGAGCATCGAGCACCAGTCACATACCCTGATCCTAGTATGTTTCTGTCACCAGCAAAACAAATTGTAGATATTGTACAGAAAATTGGTATGAAGTATGTGTTATTTTTTCTCTATGCTACACAATTGTATTGAACTCTGATAGCAAAAATAATAATTGTATGTTGTCTGTTGATACATGATTTGTTTTATTTGAGTTAATTTAAAAATGTAAGATCTGTATGTATTATACAGTTTATTACATAGAAATAATTGTTTTTAACTAAACCAAAGTATTGTTAAAATATATATAGTAAAAGTAGATGTGTATGATTTGTATTATTAATGTGTAACCATCAAAATGTACTACTTGAGTTTATTTTTATAATTCTCTTTTTTTGTTCTGTTAAGAGCAGATTTTATGTTTGGAATTTATTTTGCATGACACTTGACACTTAAATCATGAAAAATATATTTGTATTCTTAAATCAGTTCATAGATTACCCTTATGGCCATTTTATTGTCTGTCGATCATCTGTAATACCATAAGTGTTTTTCTCAATGTGATTCCTATGGGCAAGAATCAGGCGAATGTAAGTACTGTATGTGCTGAATTAATTCCGTTTCCTAGTCACCTCTGAGTAAATTATCAATGTTGTGGCATACTCTCCATTGGAACCAGCATAGAGATGCGCTGAATCACATTTGCTCCCATTAAAATGTGTCAAACCATGTATGTTATTTGCATTTCTAATAAACTAGCACAAATAGTTTTCAGGCTCTCTTCAGGATGCTGACTTATCTGCTGACATCCCATGTTTTGGACTTTGAAACATAATTTGAACAGCTGTCACACGCTTTAAAATAGTAGATTCTTGTACATTTTGCCCTAGTTTTTCCATTCCTCTCACAGTGCATTCGGAAAGTATTCAGACCCCTTGACTTTTTCCACATTTTATGTTACAGCCTTATTCTAAAACTGATAAAATGTATGGTTTTCCTCATCAATCTACACACAACACCCCATAATGACAAAGTGAAAATAACAGATTTTTAGACATTTTAGCAAATGTATTAAAAACAAATACCTTATTTACATGAGTATTCAGACCCTTTGCTAAGAGACTTGCAATTGAGCTCGGACATGATTTGGAAAGGCACACCTGTCTATATAAGGTTCCACAGTTGGCAGTGCATGTCAGAGGAAAAACCAAGCAATGGGGTCGAAGGAATTGTCTGTAGATCTCTGAGACAGGATTGTGTCGAGGCACAGATCTGGGGAAGGGTACCAAAAAATGCCTGCAGCATTGAAGGTCCCCAAGAACACAGTGGCCTCCATCATTCTTAAATGGAAGATGTTAGGAACCACCAAGACTCTTCCTAGAGCTGGCTGAGCAATCTGGGGAGAAGGGCCTTGGTCAGGGACCCTAAGCACACAGCCAAGACAACGCGGGAGTGGTTTTGGGACAAGTCTCTGAATGTCCTTGAGTGGCCCAGCCAGAGCCCGATCGAACATCTGAAGAGACCTGAAAATGGCTGTGCAGCGCCACCTCATGGGTCTCCTGGTAACGGCTGGCTGTGACAGCCTGGGATCAAACCCGGGTCTGTAGTAGTGCCTTGCGCCACTTGGGAGGCCTTCTGTTTTCTTTTTTTTAATTTATTAAACATCTCGCTCATTGTTCTATCTGTGATATTACTTTGGGGAAATAAAAACGTATACTGTCATGCTAGTCACTATAACCCTAATGTTACGAGCCAATATGCACTCAATAAGGTGATAGAAGAGCGTAATAGTCGGTATATTGCTGCTGAAAGCCCCTACAAAGATGGCGGCTGCAATGGTTCATAAGCCTTCGTCACACGGACAAGCTTGTACGCGTGCGCTGAATACATGTTGGTACCTCCCGTACAATAGAGGGCAGTAATATGTTCGTTTTGGTTTCTAGAAACCACATCCTCTCAGTCAAACAAAAGTGGTGTGGTAAGAAGAGGAGACTGTTGCTTTTGATTACTGGAATATTATTTAAAACGTTACTCGAGGAAGTAATTTGAGAGCACGCATTTAGAAAAGCCTCCAGCTTTACTTATTTTGGACAAACATTTCAGATTTAAGCGCAATTTCAGAATTGCCTACTTCTGCAACAGCGTCGAGACAGTTTTCCTGGTCGCTGTCTTCAACTAGCGAGCTACCGCGAGGATATATTCAATCATCAAACCCCAGACTGTCTTCAAATTAATACTTGCTAAATGGGTGCTCATCGAAGTGAGGGACGGAGGGATTGGCTTCAACAAGATGCTGTCGAACAACCGCCCATACCAACTATGGTGAGCATTAAGCTAAACATGCATTACAATTTCCATAACATACTTTCCTACGAACTGTGATTGCTAGACAGTCATGTTAGGATAAAGTGCACAACTGACTGTCCTCTTAAATGAGCTTGTATTTGTCAGTGAAAGTGGACGACTGATCGTCTTCCAGCTATCGCAGATTGACAGCTCGAGTTCATTGCTCAACTCTCGCGAGGAGATGACGTGGTTTCAACAGTCTAGGCCGGACGTACACTACACCTTCCAATATACGTCACTCATTACTGCTACGGTCAGGTCGGACATCTACAACAGCTAAATACACTGGGGGTAGAGCTCTGCTACCGAGCCCTACAGGACCGACATCATACATTACATTACACGTCGGTACGGCCTGTTTTTCATCAATAACTAAGGCACGGCCAGGGCTTGGGTATCACTAAATTGATGAATAACATTTTGAAGCTGAGCCATTTGCGCATTCTCTGCGACTCAGCACAGTCATATCTGACTAAGATCATAACATGGTGTCAGAAGTGCTTCGACCTCGTCAAATATAAGACAGGATGGTTTATTTCTGTCAGAGTTTAGAGAGACCAGTAGCTAACTGCTGTGTCATGTCGTCATTGAGCAGACAGCCGGTGGAGCTGTTGCTATGGAGACTCATAGACTACCATGAGCAGAGCGCATGCAGAGCGAGGATAGACCGAGAGGAGCAGCTTTTAGATTTACTAACAGAGGAAGTTATTTCAGGCAGTGCCGGGCCTTAAATCTGGTGGGTTGTCCGCTTTGATGCCTCACTCAATAAAATGTCTCTATTTTTGTGTTTTATCGCTGACTGTGCGTCCTTTTCCTCTTCTTCCAGAATCCATGGAACCTTATGATAAAACACAGACAGGTCCATCGCAGGGGCAGACGCTCACAGATGACCGTGAGGTAAGTTGACTGACTGTTAAAGGAATAGTACACTCAAACACATTTGACTAATTTCAGGAAACTAGGCGTATGTCGCGGGTCACTACTTCACAGGAGATCCATTTGAGGGTAAACTTTTTTTTATTTTGATCAAAATGTGGCATAAATGCCTTCTGGAACATGTGAAATTTCATGTGCCTTAATAACGAACTTGTATGCCATCTGTAAATACGAATAAAATTGTTAAATTACGAGACTAGTTGGTTTAGCCAAAGAAAAAGACAGTAACCTTCCCACTAGCCATGATTGGCTGAGATTATGAGTGGGCTGGACATGCTCAGAGAGGAGTTTGGATTGGTCTGCCATATAGAACACTTCTGTCTATTTGAGCTGGTCAGTATGTGTAGGTAATCCTGTCTAACGCTGCTTTAAAAAAAATGTATTGTGTAGCTGTACTGTAATCAAAAACTTACCAGAAAGCATGTAGTCCTTGGCTCAGACAGTGTAGTAGTTTGGGCTCAATAGCATCTCATTAGTGTGAAAGATCTTGAGAATCAGCTGTACATGTGATGGAAGAATGCACTGTGCATGCAGAGGGTTGCAATTCCATTGAAATGGGGATAGTTTAACCAAAATATGCCACAAGACCTAGAATTGCTTTATGTGTCCCACAAAATAGGTTCACTGTTATTTGATGAATTTAAGCAAAATTCCCAATATTCCAGGGCTTAACTTTCCATGGAAAATATCCGGGAAATTTACCAGAAAATGTCTGACCTTTTGCAACCCTAGTTGTGTATGATCTTATTATTTGTATCTCAGAGCCATTTGCTTGGCTAGTTATAGCCTAATGTTAGTTAGCTAGCTAACATTGAACATGGTTGGTTATGTACCTGCAGATTCATGCAGGGTAGTAACGTCATGAGTTTGGATTATGGTTCATTGTTTACCTAGCTAGCTACATATTTACCGACACCCGCTGAATATGGCTGGTGTCTGTAAACGTATGCAAAAAAGCGTCATTAAATTGTTGCCTGCAGCACAATTAGTCACCAACGCTCTGGATAACATGAAAACAGCATAACCCGCTCTGCTAGCGAGAGTAACATGGTCAGTGGGGTGTACTCTCATTTGTGTCTGGAAGTAGCTAGCCAGTTAGCTTGAGTGCTTGACTACCGTTGAGGTCAGAACGCTCGGATCAACCTTAGTCATCGGCCAGGACGTCCAGTATGCGTTCTGAACGCTCCGAGAGCTAAACTATATGGGTGGGGCTAAAGCTTAGAGGGTGTGAATGATGCTGACTGGGTGGAGACAAAGAAGAGCTCTCCAGTAGGTACCAAAACATTCAAGGGCCATTTTCTCAAAAGTGAGTTTACAAGTTTATCAACTTTCAAAGCAGAATTACTTTCCCATTGTTCTTCAAATGCAGTGTATGATGTACCATGTTGTAGCTCCGTCTCAGCTTTTAACCATAAGACCGAATCACGGTGGTCGGTCACATTTTTGTATTTTGTTAATTGGTACACTTTTTAATAGTAATACAATACCAAATATTGTGCTTGTGCATTTTTAGTACAGAGCAATAACTGTGATTTTGTTTTGTGAGAATGACTTTCCATACAGATGATTTTCTAAATGGTTTGATATATCTATTCTATTCACTGTTATTGTTCATCTAGCTACACAGATCCTGTTATATCCATGGACCTCCTCCGAATGGTTCTACAGCCCAGCTTCAATGAGGACCTTATGGGAGTCTTCAGAAAATACATGAAGGTGAGTCTGCTGGATATTTTCTCTTCCAACTTCCATGTGTTTTAATTGGCAATTATCCCATTGCAATGTGAATATCTCCTCACAGTGCATACTCATGAAATACATTTGTTTACTCAACTTCAACTATGGTAATTCTCTCTTTAGGGTATTTTGAATCCTTTCCCAACAGAGCTAGCATATTAAACGTGTTTGTTTTGTGTGTGCCAGCTCATGCTTTTTATTAGACATTTTTCATAGTACCTTTTCATATGATTTAATGAGAACACGGAAGGGTTTTACACCCCTAACAAATCTTAATTGTAAACTAACAATGTCACTACTTTGCCATTGATATGCTCAAATACTTTTTTTGTCTCTGAAATGTGACTCCTTTCTTCTGTGGAGAGCTGTCTTCATAGTTTGACTTTCTTTACCACAGTTCTTCGAGAAAGCAGCCAGCAACGTCAAGGAGAACGTCGGGGACGACGTACAGACCGACCAGCTGATCCGAGAAGCCTGCAGAAACTGCCTGGAAAATGTAAGAAAACAGCTAAACGTATTTTCAAAGTATCTCTGTATAGATTGTGTGGTTAACATGCAGAGACGTCTGAGTAATGTTCATTTCCTGTCCCTTGTCAGGCCAAACAGCTCTTTTCAGACGGGGAGAAAGCGGTAGTGACGAGACCAGGTCCTGAGCCTCCAGTCAAGGTAAAGGAAGATTTTTAAAGGAGTGAAGAGAACAATGGCTCTTTCTCAGTCCATCTTTCCTCGATTCCTCGCTCCTCACCTGAGGGGAGGGCCTTGAAACTCCTCCTCCAATATGGTTGAGGAGGTGAGGAGATAGGATGCCAGATATTGCATAAAGACTAGATAGAGCCCAAGTCTCTCATATAAGTGAAGATGTTTTAATGTGAACATGATTCACTCTTCCAAAAAGTTATGTTGTTATTTGAAAGTGGGGATGCTGGCTGGAAGTATGAATGAGGGATTTCCTCATTGCATTATTTTCCCCTTGGAGGGGAAGGTAGAGAAAGCTATTGCTATCTCAGCGACAATATCTATTTTCTTACAGCGGGTGAAACTGGAGGATGAGTCCAGTCAAAGGGCCAGCCCTGTTCCAAAAAAGGTAAACTAGTCTGCCCTTCTTGTAGAACAAACTTTAGGGCTTCATCAAAATAATCAACTTACCCAAAACCGAGATTAACTGACAATATGTACATTATTTTTTTCCCAGCGGAAAGGGCGCCCAAACGCTCCTCTCGGTCCTTACGACAAAGCTGTTACATATAGCAATGCGTAAGTATGTGCTCCTGTTCGACAAAACATGGTTTCACCTTGCTGCCAGTGAACAGTGGTGTTTTCTTTTGTCAAAACCTACACAAAATACAAGTAAAAGCACTGATTCATGAATGCTCAAACTCCAATTCACACATAAGTGATGGTAATTAGTTGTCCCGCATCTCAATATAAATATACACTACCGTTCAAATGTTTGGGGTCACTTAGAAATATCCTTGTTTTGGAAAGAAAAGCACTTTTATTTTATTTTATTTGTCCATTAAAATAACATCAAATTGATCAGAAATGCAGTGTAGACATTGTTAATGTTGTAAATGACTATTCTAGCTGGAAACAGATAATTTTTTATGGAATATCTACATAGGCGTACAGAGGCCCATTATCAGCAACCATCACTCCTGTGTTCCAATGGCACGTTGTTTTAGCTAATCCAAGTTTATCAATCTGCAAGTTGAGGACTTGTGAGGCGTCTGTTTCTCAAACTAGACACTCTAATGTACTTGTCCTCTTGCTCAGTTGTGCACCGGGGCCTCCCACTCCTCTTTCTATTCTGGTTAGAGACAGTTTGCGCTGTTCTGTGAAGGGAGTAGTACACAGCGTTGTATGAGATCTTCAGTTTATTGGCAATTTCTCTCTTGGAATAGCCTTCATTTCTCAGATCAAGAATAGACTGACGAGTATCAGAAAGTTCTTTGTTTCTGTCCATTTTGAGCCTGTAATCAAACCCACAAATTCTGATGCTCCAGATACTCAACTAGTCTAAAGAAGGCCAGTCTTATTGCTTATTTAATCAGCACAACAGTTTACAGCTGTACTAACATAATTGCAAAAAGGTTTTCTAATGATCAATTAGCCTTTTTAAAATGATAAACTTGGATTAGCTAACACAACGTGCCGTTGGAACACAGGAGTGATGGTTGCTGATAATGGGCCTCTGTACACCTATGTAGATTTTCCATTTAAAATAGAAGTTTCCATCTACAATAGTCATTTACAACATTAACAATGTCTACACTGTATTTCTGATAAATGTTATGTTATTTTAATGGACCATTTCTAAATGACCCCACACTACCGTTCAGAAGTTTATCTTAAAATGAATATTTCAAACATGTATGCTGTCATATGTCCGTTCACCCAGCGTATTCCCCTGTTCTGTAGGCCCAAGCCCAAGACATTGGATTCCGTAAAGCGTGAGGGTCCAAAGGTTAGTTTATTTCATTTATGAATTAGCCTATATTTAATAATTCTGTGATAGTGGATTATTGCCATAGTCGTGGATTGATTACCATGAAACTAAAACTAGTTTCTCATCATTCTAATATGTCAAAAGCACAGTCCTTTCTGGATGAAATCAAGATTAAAAATAGGTAGTTAGTTTGCATTCTGTCCCATGGATTTGAGTATGATTCATTTTCTCTATACAATCAATGTACTGTATATACAGTGGGACCCTTCCAGACTGAATGAAGGAAGCACATTTGTTCTTGGGTCCAGGGCAAACAAGTAAGTGAAGTATTAACAATGTTCAATTGACTCACACAAAATAGAAAGATAATGGAATTAAGTTCCATGGACTGGTCCAATGTCCAGCTGTGTATTTGTCTGCATTGTTTTTATGGTATGTTTCTAATGAATCCCAAAATCCCTGCTTATCTGTAGGGCTTTAGGAATGGGTGGCACCAGAGGAAGGATTTACATCAAACATGCTGAACTCTTCAAGGTAACTCTCTCTCTGTCTCTCTCTCTCTCCTCTGTGTATTTGGTTGTATATCAAACATACAGATCTGGCTCTAAATCTAACGTTCTGCGTTTTATATCCGAATGGGGTTTGAGATAAAAGCAATGTAACGGAGAGAAGTAAAGAAGCATCAAACTGAAGTATTTATTTTCCAGACTGTTTAATTAGTTATACATTGAGAACATGGTATTTTTCCAATTTTATGCATTATATGTTGCATCTGTCTAGAATCAAAATCGATATATTTTGGCTGGCATTTCCATGCCAGAATCCTCCCCATTTTTCATTTAAGGGATCCCTTTGCAAAACTCCTATGCCATATAACTCAGAAACCACCCTTTGGACATATGGGCAGCGGTCATAATCAAAGGCCTTCCAGCAAGTCAAGGTCTGCTATCTCTCTAGCTTGATAGGTGACATAGTTGGACCATGATTTGGTATTGGTCAGAAGCTGTCGGTTGTCTCCTCCTCTGGGATACTTAGGATGGCTGTGCATTGAACAGGAACTTGACTGACCTCATCAGTTGCAGAAGAGTGGATGCTGTTACAGCAGCAAAGTGGGGAACAACTCCATATTTTGGAATGACATGTTTCTATGATCTTTGTCATCATAGAAAGTAATGAACATTATAATCATGCCTCAACATTCTATTGCTATGGTGTCAACCTCAAGTCCTTTATGCCTGTCTTATTCATTAAAATGTCCATCTATTAGAACCCCCTATTAAAAATTAGAACCCCGTATAGAAATTAGAACCCCCTATAGAAATTAGAATCCCCTATAGAAATTAGAACCTCCTATAGAAATTAGAATCCCCTATAGAAATTAGAATCCCCTATAGAAATTAGAACCTCCTATAGAAATTAGAACCCCCTATAGAAATTAGAACCCCCTATAGAAATTAGAACCCCCTATAGAAATTAGAATCCCCTATAGAAATTAGAACCTCCTATAGAAATTAGAACCCCCTATAGAAATTCCCCTGGCCTCAAGGTTTTGTGACGCTGACATGAATTGACCTGGTGGATGACCTCTTGTTTCATGTGTACGTTGGGAGCTAAAACATACAATAAGGTCAAAGAAATGTAGAACGGGAATGTGCATTGAAGGTTGCATCACTGCTCTATTATGCTGACCATCTCCCAGTATCCCCTACCATAGAACATTACAAAACTTAATAATACTGTCTGTGTGTGTGTGTGTGTGTGTTTTCAGTATGCGGCTGATGCTCAGGACAAGCACTGGTTGGCAGAGAGACAGCATATGAGAGCCACAGGTGGAAAGATGGTAAGCGCTCTGTACCCAACTCTGACCTGGACGCAGATCTCTTTGTGCTTTAACCAACCTCCTCTGTCCTGTCCGTTGTCATGCAAAGTTGACTAAAGGACAAACAGGTCTTTGTGGACGACCCTACTCTGTCTATGACAGACTGACCAGGTGAAAGCTATGATCCCTTATTGACTACAATCAGTATAGATGAAGGGGAGGAGACCGGTAAAAGAAGGATTTGTAATCCTTAAGACCGTTGTGCCATGGATTGTGTATGTGTGACATTCAGAGAATATTGAAAATATTGTATGATTCTCTACACTTTTGCTTATTTTGTCACATAAACTGAAATTAGGCAAACGTGATAGAATGTAGAAATCAGGTCATGACGGAGCGATTTCTACATATTGTACGTTTTTAAGAACAAGTATGATTTGCTAAATGTATTAACAAATGCAAGCTAATCTGAACATCTTCTAATTGTATAGGCCTATCTCCTTATTGAAGAGGACGTCCAGGACCTTTCTCTGAGTGACGATTACAAGTAAGGAAGACATTTTGTTGGCCCCCCCATCTTATCCAGTGAGTGTCAATTAATCTGTCATTGAACTGAGTATCTTCTTAAACCAGGCACACCTAACCTGGTCGCCCCAGATGGGCTGGCCATAGCCTACAGCTCAAACAGGCTAAATCAAGCCCATGAGTGTTACACTGGTGTCAGGATGAGATTATGATTCTGTTTATTTAATGTTTTCTTTCCAGAGATTGCCCCGACCTGAAAATGACCCCAGTTGAATTAAAGCCTTTCACGGTTCCCGGATGGATGATTGAGAAGATGCAGAAGGCCATGGAGTTCCAGAGTTCGGGGAAGGAATAGAATTCTAGGGTGCGTCCCAAATGGCACCCTATTCCCCATATAGTGCACTACGTTTGACCAGAGCCATATACTGTAGGCCATGGTCAAAAGTAGTGCTCAACATAGAGAATAGGGTGCCATTTGGGACCCAGGCCTAGAAAACCACAGAACAGAAAGAATTAATGTCATATCAAATCACTAGAGACTGGACAACAGTGCCAATGTATTTTCTGCCTGTGTGACTTTGGATGCAGTGTCATTGTATACAACTACTGAACAGTGCTCTTTGATAAATGTGCCCCTTTTTATTTGATCCTTATGATACTGTAACGTTAATAGGGGCTCTATGGCAGGCTATGGCCCCTTTGTAATGGAACGGTTCAATACAGTCATGTGAAAAAGTAAGTACACCACCTGGAAAGTTATTTTGTTTTATGTATTTGGACAGATGGATATGTAATGTTCACTTCAACACTATTGACAGATAAATGTTACCCAATTTAAGAAATCACACAAATAAAAAAAAACTTTTCAAAATGTTATGCAATTAAAATAAACAAAAATGCCTTTTCCTTATGGGGAAAAAGTTAGTACACCCCTACCTTTACCATCACATAAAACGGCTACAATTAGAATTAGGTACCAAAACAAGTACAAATGATTAGAAAACATTAGAGAGAAACTTAGGAGGGTCCAGCCTTCCATAAAGATAAGAACATTGGTCTGGTTTGGTCTTAACCATATGGGTGTGTGGTAACACATCATTCAAAGATCAAAAAACCTACCCGAGGCCCTCAGAAGAAAGATTATTGATGCCCATGAGTCTGGGAGGGGTTACAAATCCATTTCCAAGCAATTTGAAGTACATCATTACACTGTCCGACGAAAATTCCAGACCACTGGCAAACTACCTAGGACAGGTCGTCCCACCAAAGTCAGCCCGAGAGCTGACTGAAAGATGCTCATAGAAGTCTCTAAGAACCCCAGGGTAACATCAAGGGATCTACAGGCCTCTCTTGCCACAATCAATGTTGAAGTACATGGGTACACTGTCAGAAAGAGACTGCACAAACTTGGCCTACATGGGAGGTCAGGAAGAAAGAAGCCTCTGCTCTCAAAAAAGAATATCAAGACACAACTGACTTTACCCAGGTGTTGTCTGGCATTAGTCAGTTGTCTTGATATTCTTTTTTGAGAGCAGAGGCTTCTTCCTTCCTGACCTCCCATGTAGGCCAAGTTTGTGCAGTCTCTTTCTGACAGTGTACCCATGCACTTCAACATTGATTGTGGCAAGAGAGGCCTGTAGATCCCTTGATGTTACCCTGGGGTTCTTAGAGACTTCTATGAGCATCTTTCAGTCAGCTCTCGGGCTGACTTTGGTGGGACGACCTGTCCTAGGTAGTTTGGTGGGACGACCTGTCCTAGGTAGTTTGCCAGTGGTCTGGAATTTTTGTTGGACAGTGTAATGATGTTCTTTGAATTGCTTGGAGATATATTTGTAACCCCTCCCAGATTCATGGGTATTAATCATCTTTCTTCTGAGGGCCTCGGGTAGGTATTTTAATATTTGAATAATGTGTTACCACACACCCATATGGCACCTAATTCTAATTTTAGCCATTTTATGTAAAGGTAGGGGTGTACTAACTTTCTCTCCATAAGGAAAAGGCATTTTTGTTTATATTAATTGCATAACATTTTTTTATTTGTGTGATTTGTTAAATTGTGTAACCTTTATCTGTCAATAGTGTTGAAGTGAAGATTACATATCCATCTGTCCAAATATGTAGAAAAAAAGATTTCCATGGGGTGTAATTACTTTGTCACATGACTCTGTATAAGGAGTTTCTATTGTTCTTGTACAGTCATTTTCTACTAGACTGTATTCTCAATGTTATATTCTGTTTCTACAATGTCAGGTGCTTTTATGTTTGTCATTTGCTGTGATAAATTTTTTTACTATTTCAAAAGCAGAATGCATTTAATTTAGTTTTCACATTAGTTGACTATGATAAAAAAATATGTGTGCTTTGTTATTGAAGTCATTTCTATGCAAAATAAATATTTTAATGACTATAGCTATTTTTTGCTTTAGTTATTGTTTCTTGGTCAGGACATTGTACTTAATGGCATATACCATAAACTTAAACCATGCCTTTATTTTTATTTTTTTTCTATCGAGGACGTGAATCAACCTTCACGTAATAAAGCTTTAGATTTGTCTGTCTGGTTTATTCAGTATGTTTGTCAATGTTTTCTTTGTAATATATAAACCCCTGGTCAAAAGTTTGGAATATTACTCATTCAAGGGTTTTTCTTTATTTGCACAATTTTTTTACATTGTAGAATAAAAGTGAAGACATCAAAACTATGACATAACACATATGGAATAATGTTACCAAATAAGTGTTAAACAAATCAAAATATATTTTATATTTGAGACTTCAAATAGCCACCCTTTGCCAGTGTTGCACACTCATGGCATTCTCTCAACCAGCTTCATGAGGACCACCACAGGAATGGAAGACCCAGAAATACCTCTGCTGCAGAGGATAAGTTCATTAGAGTTATCAGCCCCAGATTGCAGCCCAAATAAATGCTTCACAGAATTCAAGTAACAGACACATCTCAACATCAACTGTTCAGAGGAGACTGTGAATCAGGCCTTCATGGTTGAATTGCTGCAAAGAAACCACTACTAAAGGACACCAATAAGAAGAAGAGACTTGTTTGGACCAAGAAACACGAGCAATGGACCTTAGACTGGTGGAAATGTGTCCTTTGGTCTGGAGTCCAAATTAGAGATTTAAAACCCCTCTCACATTCCGCCGAGCTACAGGGAATGCGATATGTACAGTTAAGCAGTGGTCTCAGCTCGCTTGGCACCTGTTCTCCCCTACTGTCAACAAAGTCCCTAAAGCCATTGATGGTGGAGGTACACAGGAGGGAGAAGCATTGGCACAGAATGTGAATGTCTTCTTCCCAGAGGCTCTGACCAGCTCTCTCTCCAGGATGTTTGCCGGACATTTCAAGTGTGTGTAGTCGGACTGCCCTGCAGCCTGGTCTCATGCTGTTTATATGACTAGATAGGAATTACTGGTGATTGATGGTGACAATTATTCATTTATCACTGAGTGAGACTAACCCCAGTCTTCCCTCTCTTATAGTCACTGAGCGAGACTGACCCCAGTCTTCTCTCTCTTACAGTCACTGAGCGAGACTGACCCCAGTCTTCTCTCTCTTACAGTCACTGAGCGAGACTGACCCCAGTCTTCTCTCTCTTACAGTCACTGAGCGAGACTGACCCCAGTCTTCTCTCTCTTACAGTCACTGAGCGAGACTGACCCCAGTCTTCCCTCACTTAGTGTTTTTGTACCTGGCCTTTCTTTTAGTTCCTCGAAGAAGTGAACGCTGCAGTGGATCAATTTGTCTTCATATACAGTACAATAGAGGTGGTACATTTCTGTAAGCACTCGGACAGTAGGGTACACATGAATATTTGGAAGTGGTTCACACCACAAACCTCTTACACTGCATCCCCTACCGCCAGTTACAGTCTATGGTTTAGACAGGTTTGATGGTGCTGAGAGCCTGACTTCATCCCCAGCATGACACTGACACTTACAAACGCCACCAAGTCTTTCTTCAGGTAATCGTCGTTGAACCCGTGACCAAACAAGCAGTCTAAAAAAAAATTCACAATAGTCTGCCTTTTGGTCGGGAAGCTTGATAAGATCAAGAATGACAACATGTGGACAAAGATCTTCACATTTAAGATAAACTATCAACGTAGATTTGCTGCTAACGCTAATGGACTCATATATTATACTGAACAACAATATAACCCAACATGTAAAGTGTTGGTCCAGTGTTTCCTGTGTGAAATAAAAGATCCCAGAAATGATCCATATGAACAAAAAGCTTAGTTCTCTCAAATGTTGTTCCTAAAACAATCCATCCACCTGACAGGTGTGGCGTATCAAGAAGCTGATTAAACAGCATGATCAAACACTACACGACTTCGCCATCCCAGAAAACCTTTCATGATCGGGGTGAAATTCTATGAACTTGGTCTAGGATCAGTACGTCGGGATTCGCGTAGTTTGAGCGGGCTAAGGACGCGCCGATGACGGCGGTTCTGTTCGGTTCGGTTCGGTTCTCCAGACCCGTCAGATGTCCCGATCCTTTTCTTGCTTCAGAAATGTTGGTCGTGCATCTTGTATTATGAGCATTGCTACGACGCGATTGGACAAGGACTACTGCCAAGAGCCAATGAGCACTCAGCATGTGAGACCAAAACAAGAGAAAAGTATTAACTTTTGTTTTTACTTAAAATTTATTTAACTAAGCAAGTCAGTTAAGAACAAGTTCTTAATTGTAAAAACATTTTTTTTGTAAAGAATGCTCAAGGGCACATCGACAGATTTTTCACCTTGTCGGTTCAGGTATTCGAACCAGCGATATTTCAGTTACTGGCCCAAAGCTCTAACCCCTAGACTACCATATATGTTGTCACTAGTTTAAGACAGCCACAAAGTCAAAAATGGCTATACTACTGTAAACATTCCTGAAAACCTTAATATGAGGTTAGGGTTAGGAATAAGGTTAGCGGTATGATTAAGGTTAAGAAGATGGTGGAGCTGTGGAGAGAATGCCGCTCTCTTTTCAATCTCAAAAGTTTTCATCTCCAATTCTCTCTGTGGAATATAAAACCATATTATCCATCTGGCCAATGATTTGAGGGTCATATTCTGCGCCTCAGTGTTTTTTGTTGTTGTGATGTTTCTGCACATAATAATGTACACACTTATAAAGCAGATCGCTGTTTGCGTGTCGGCATTTTAAGACAACGGAGAAGAGCAGGGCAGGATCAACTAGGAATCATCGTGTAACGTGAGCACCCAGGTCCTGGAGTTGAGGATTTAAGCTATGGAATGAAATATTTCGGACAAGGGAATAGGGAAATGTAAGCACGGCAAAATTGTTAAGAGGTGTATGCATAGCATTATATTTTCAATCAGATAATTTTAGGATTCTTTCATATCCTAGGGCACTTTTTCTGTCACATTCTGAAGCCCAAGAAACACACACTTAGCTTCCTAGTACATATATGAACATGAAAAAGGTTAATAACTTAATAACAGTCCGGTACACCAGTGAATAGGGGTTCAGATTTGAGTCGGGGTCCCAAGGAACCCGGATAGCACAGAATCTGTAAAAAATGAATTCGGACCAACCATTCACTTCCGAATGATATTTCCACCAATCACATCGAAGTATTTTGTAGGTGCATTCTTCCAACTAGTTGCTACGGCGTGGCTTTGTTTTAAACCTGGAGTTGTGATTGGTCATGTTCGCAAACGGGGCGGTGCCACCGATTAGAGAAAGAACGTTTAAACGGGGGCGGGATAGCGACGTAGTTTGGAAATCAGTGGAAGACTGAACAGACACGACAGGCAAGTTACATTTTAGGCAGCGTTTCACTTGTTTAAATACAATGGTCCGGGTTGGTTATTTAACTGACGTTAGCTGTCTAAGGAAGTCATTCATCTTGGTAGCACTGCAACAAAATAACTGACGTAATGGGATGACACTCACTCAGCTAACCGCTAGCTAAGCTAACGTTATCTTGCTAGTTACTGTCTGTACTGTAGCGTGCCTTTGCTCAGTAGTATAGTTTAACTAGATGGCTAACATTATTAGCATAAATACTCGTGTTATTGGCTAACCGTTGTCAAGCATTGCCCGGGATACCGGTGGGTTAACGTTAGTTAGCTGAAGTAGCTAGCTAGCCAGCTAGCCGGATTCTAAACTGGCTCGCTAACTTGTTTAGCTGACGTCATGGCAACACCCTGGGTATTTGATTACAGGCGCGAAGTGAAATACTTTGGACGACGTGCATTTGAGTTTTCAATGACCTAATATTTGTGTTTACTAGTAAGCTAATTTTAGTTTCTAACGTTAGCGAATTATCGTCCTCTCGAATTTTGTTCTTCCAGTAGAATTATGGCCTCACAAAACATGGACCCTGCAGCAGCCTCGTCCACAGCAGCTCTGAAAGGCAGTGAAACCGGTGGGAGCGCAGCAAAGGGCTCAGTCACGAAAAGGTTTGGGACATTCATTTGGTCATCTAGATTTAATCCCCTCGTACTTTCCTACTAAAACCAGGAACTCAAATGTAAGTGGAGGAACCAAACAATATTGTTCAGTAATCTGATATGGTGCCACTGTTTGTAAATAGGCTAGTCTGAGTACCACATTTGGGCATCATTTCTGATTACTTTTTTTTTTAAACACTAGACTTCAACAAGAACTGATGACACTAATGGTAAGTGTTGCCCATGTAGGGCCGTCTCTCTTCACAATGGGAGCAATCAATATCTATCAAAATATATTTTGTAAAACTGCTATTTCCTTTAATTCTGAAGTTTATTTCTTACATATGTCATGTAGATGTCTGGCGATAAAGGGATCTCGGCTTTTCCAGAGTCTGACAACCTCTTTAAGTGGATTGGAACGATAGACGGAGCTCAGGGAACAGTAAGTGGATTGGAATTAAGATATGTTTTCTTTCTACTACAGAATGAAAAGTGCATCAACAGTTGCTCAGATTGTAACAATGTAACCCTACCACATTAACATGGCCAACAAGGTTTACTGCATAGCTCCTTTCAACACTCAAATGCTTGCTGTGAAATTGTTTTGCACACAAACAGTTTAGCAAACAATGTGTTGGTGGCATTTTAAGTCATCTTCCATCACTCATTCTGTAAGGTTTACGAAGGCCAGAGGTACAAGCTGTCGTTGGAGTTCCCCAGTGGCTACCCTTACAAAGCCCCCAGAGTTAAATTCATCACGCCATGCTTCCACCCAAACGTTGATGATCAGGGCTTCATCTGTCTGGATATCTTGAAAGACAAATGGTCAGCTCTGTACGACGTGCGGTCCATCCTTCTGTCCATCCAGAGTTTATTAGGAGGTAAGATACTTCACACAGAAATTAATAAATGTCACTAAATTCATGAAGTTGACTGGAACTCACACAACTGTTTCATAAGGGGGCCAGGTTTAAGTGCACTGCCACCAAATCACTGTCAAAGTTGTCTATAATTTAATATTTTTGTGTGGTTTTGTGCCACTGTCCAATTTGTTGCTGACTTTGTACTACAATCTGTCTTATTCAGAGCCCAACAATGAGAGTCCATTGAACACTGCTGCTGCTGAGCTTTGGGATAACCAGGAAGGTTAGTATATGGACACATCTGTCCCAACATGGTGTACTCTTTTGACCAGGGCCCAAAGGTTATTTGGGATGCAGCCTGTAAATACTTGTGTATGATGTTGAACAAACTCTGAATGTATTAAACAAACGCTTGTTTCTTTTAGCCTTCAAAGCCCATTTGAACTCTACCTACAAGAACTGACTCCAGATCCTACAATCCTGCCATGTTTTATTTCTAAATGTCTTTCTTTCTCTGCTTCTAATTATGTACATTTCAATACGCTGTATGTCTGTTTACAATATTGTTGTTTGTATGACCTATATGTGAATAAAGTCTAGGTATGTTAATTGTGGCTTCATTGGTTACTTTCTACTCAACTAGCTATGGAAACAATTTCCCCAGTAACATGAATGTATACACTAGTGTCAGTCAAAGCCGCATAACTGCTGGAACAATATATTCTGTCAGTTTGTGGGATGACATCACCCTGACATCTACCTGCTTGGGACACCACTTGTATCTTCTCCTGTCTCATTCTGCTTGTGTGCAGTGTCCTGAGCACCCTCCATCCAGGCCTCTTCATCACCCTCCATCCAGGCCTCTTCATCACCCTCCACCCAGGCCTCTTCATCACCCTCCACCCAGGCCTCTTCATCACCCTCCACCCAGGCCTCTTCATCACCCTCCACCCAGGCCTCTTCATCACCCTCCACCCAGGCCTCTTCATCACCCTCCACCCAGGCCTCTTCATCACCCTCCACCCAGGCCTCTTCAGCACCCTCCACCCAGGCCTCTTCATCACCCTCCACCCAGGCCTCTTCAGCACCCTCCACCCAGGCCTCTTCAGCACCCTCCACCCAGGCCTCTTCAGCACCCTCTTGACCATGGCATCAATCTGGGTGATGTTTATCTTCAGGTCAGGGCTTTGTGCCAACACTGCTAGCCCAGAGACACCACCTGAAGCCCCTGTTTTCACTAGGGTCCAGTGGTCATCCATTTGTTTCAAGGAGAAGCGGTCTATTAAGTCACTGGCTTTGTACAGGTCCTGTTGGAGGTTCTCTAACCCAGTGAGGAAGATAACCCAGTTGCTCCACCTGCTCTTGATCTTCTTATCCAGAGTCGGTCTCTCTGTCAATAGATATCATCTGTCTGCAAACCTGGATTGAGTCACCATACACATGAATCAGTGGAATTTGCATAATTCACTCACTGCATTTCCCCAAGTACACATTCTTGCACTTATGGTTTCCGTTCCAGATATAATTGGTCTGTTGATTACGGTTATATAGACACGAACGTGCTGAAAATGTTGCCCTTCGAAAGATATAACATGCATTTGAATGGGAAAGGTCAGATCTTGAGGTCTGTTAAGCATTCAACAGCATTGCCTGTGCAGATTCTATAGGCCAGTGCTCTGGTCTCGTCCATCTTCACAGAAAGCTGCCGTCCGAGTTGCTTCTGACAGAGGTGGCCATTTGTTGGAAACAGGCAGTGACCTTGCTCCGGGCCTGCTGGGCAACCTCAAACTCTGACCTGCTGCTTCCTAGCCTGGATCTCATCCACTGATCTCTGCCACCGATTCAAATATTACTCTTCTCAGATTTTTTATTAATTGATTTGAGATGTATATGAAAATTTTGTTTTTGCAAAACGCTATACAGTGCAGTGAACATTTTTTTAAAAATATGAATAAATTAAATAAAAATATAGTTGCATAAGTATTCAGCCTCTTTGTTTAGGCAAGCCTAAATTATTTCAGGAGTAAAATTTGGCTCAACAAATTACATAATAAATTACACGGACTCACTCTGTGTGAAATAATTGGGGCTGAAAATTATTAGATAATTGCTGTCTAGCCGTGATCCCCAACATCTTGACAGATCTTGAAGTTTTGAAAGAATAAAAGGCAGTTATTGCACAATCCAGGTGTGCAAAGCTCTTAGAGACTTAAACAAGAAGACACTCAGCTGTAATTGCTGCCAAAGGTGTTTCTAACATGTATGGAGTTTTTAAATCCACTTTGATATTACTGACACAATAAAATGTGAAGAAATCCAAGGGTTTTCCACAGAGGTTCATTATGCTTCCCTATTCATATCTAAGATTGTGTTTTTGGAAAGTGTTTTATCGAAACCGTAAAAGGGGTAAAGGGCTCTCGAGTGGCGCAGCGGTCTAAGGCAGTGCTAGAGGTGTCACTACAGAGCCTGGTTCGATTCCAGGCCATATTACAATCTGGCTGTGATTGAGAGTCCCATAGGGCGGTGCAGAATTGGCTCGGCGTCGTCCGGTGTAGGTCGTCATTGTAAATAAGAATTTGTTCTTAACTGACTTGCCTCGTTAAATTAATAAATAATTAAATAAAAAGGTAGGAAGATCAATAAAGGAGAGTAGAACGGATGCACATGGAGATTGAACCCTGGTCTCCAAAGTACATAATGTGTTATCACTGGTTCTAGCTAACATGTTTATAGTGGTTGATTAAGGCTATTTCTAAGATCTACTGCTAGGTGAGATTTCTTATAATTAGCGTCATTTGATCGTGCCAGATATCTATATAAAATATATAAGACTTATCTTTAAGTATAAAGAATGTATTTTTAGGCTATTAATACTGCAAGTTGGTGTGGGTTATGGGAGAAATGTAAACAATATTGGCCAAGATCACAAAAGTGTCTTGAGTCTTTATTGAAATATCTAGTAACAGTTTAGAAGGTTTGTCCATTCCAAATGCAATTACACAGTCAGGTTCATTTTACAACGTTAAGTTACTGCAAGGGCACAGACAGACATGCCTTACAAAGGCAACTAGGAACGTCAACAGTATACATGGAGACTGTGTTGTATGTCTGAATACATCCTTAGAACTATGGGTTTTAATAGCCCATAGGTCGAGCAGATAGGTATTCTACCACGGTATGGTTAACAGTGTATGTGCAGGCATTGCCAAAGCAGAACATGAGAGGATCGTATTCTTTTTTAACAATACAGTTTAGTGATTGTCACAATAATAACTAAAGCCCGTTCTGGTGAGCCGTTTGAACACAAACGACAGCAATCTGATGCAGGTCGAGCTGTGTAACTAGAAAACCATTCATCAGGCAGTGGGCGTTGCACAGGTTTGCTTGTCTCGAATGTTCCAGTGGAAAGCCCTACATCCAAATCCAAGTGGTCACTCTGAAGTGTTAGTTTTAGTGCTGGTATTATCTCAAGTGGAAAATAGGAAAAGAAGGAGTGTATTTCACACAGGAGAGGGGGTATACAGTTCAGCGCCATGAAAAGGTATTTGCCCCCTTTCTGATGGGACCCATGTTGTCCAAAAAGTTATACTTTTGAATCATCTCTCCATAGAACATTCTTCCAAGAGTCTTGATGATCTTCCAGGTGCTTTTTGGGAAACCTGAGTCAACGTTTTGGACGACATGGGTTCCATTATGCCTGGCGAAAACCAAACACTGCCTTCCACTGTAAGAACCTCATACCAAAGGTCAAGCATGGTAGTGATAGTGTGATGGTTTGGGGATGCGTTGTTGTCTCAGGACCTGGATGACTTGCCTTAATAGAAGGAACGATGAATTCTGCTTCGTATCAGAGAATTCTACAGGAGAATGTCAGGCTATCCGTCTTTGAGCTGAAGCTGAAGCGTAGCTGGGTCATGCAGCAAGACAATGATCCAAAACACACAATCAAGTCTATGTGAAAATGGCTAAAAAGAAATACATTTGAAGTTTTGAAATGGCCTAGTCAAAGTCCAGACCTAATCCCAATTGAGATGTTGTGGCAGGACTTGAAACGAGCAGTTCATGCTTGAAAACCCACATATGTTGCTGAGTTAAAACAGTTCTGGATGGAAGAGTGGGACAAAATTCCTCCACAGTGACGTGAGAGACTGATCAACAACTACAGGTTGTTTGGTTGGAGTCGTTGCAGTTAAAGGTGGCACCACCAGTTATTTAAAGGGGCAATTACTTTTTCTCATATGGTGTTGCATAACTTTGTTTATGAAATAAGTATGTAATTGTTGTGTTATTTGTTCACTCAGGTTCTCTTTATCTAATATTAAGTTTTGGTTGAAGATCTGATAACATTCAGTATAAAAAATATGCAAAAGTAGGAACAATTTGAAAGGGGGAAAATACTTTTTCACGGCGCTGTAGATATGCATCAATGATTTGTTTTGGTCTTTTACAGGTCTCGCTATGTCATGTCCACAGATAGACATACATTGGTATTAGTGGGTTGAGTAGATGAGGGGTGCAAAGTGGGGACGTGGCTATGTGGCTATGGACTGCATGATCTCATGGCAAAGGCATTGACAGAAGCCGTAGAACACACACAGAACCAGGGTGGAGGGCACCAGGCTGACCAGGGTGATACCCAGGGTGAGCTGCTGGATCATCAGCAGGTAGATGCCCAGCGGCAGCGAAGAGAAGTAGACCAGACACAGGACGCCCATGAGGAAGCTGGGAAAGTTGCGCGAGGTCCACGCGCCGCACTTCTGCACGGGCAGCGAGGCCAGGCTGGCGGGCCGGTACAGGCGCACCATATTGAGCATGTTCATGGAGTCCGAAGACTGCGATTCTCCCGGCACTTCCATGATGGTGATGACCAGGCAGTCGGAGGAGCTATGTGACTGCTCGCAGGTTGAGACGCAGTCGCCCCCAGAACCACCACCACAGTCGCCCCCTCCACCTCCACTCCCGCTCAGGCTGCCTGGGGTGAGCAGCACCTCCTCGCCAGGGGTGATGGAACCACCACTCTTCCTTGCTCGGTCCTGATAGGTGAGGAGGGCCAGGATGTTGCTGTCGTCCTGCAGCAGCCAGATCTCCTCGTAGGGCACGTGTGTCTCGTGGCGGCAGAAGGGGCAGCTGACGATGCTGGGGGACGCGTTCTCCACAATCTTCTTCAGGCATTTGGCGCAGACGCGGTGGAGGCAGCCCAGCACCTTGGGCTTGCGCGTGCGCGTGTCATAGCGGTTATAGCAAATCTTGCACTCCAGCTCCTCCACGGTGTAGACCAGAGGCTGGCAGTGCTGGTCTGCCTTCAAGTCCAACTTCTCCAACTTCTTGCTCATCCTGAGAGGGAAGGGAGGAATGCCCAGATAGCCAGGAATGCAGGGGCTGATGCAGCAGCGCAAGCCAGGAATGGTGAGTTTCAATGTTCCAAAGCGTCACCCGGCACTGATTCAACAGCAGCTGCCCGGTAAAGTTTTGTTCCTGATTCAAGATGTGTATGATTATTTTTCAAGTGTGAAGATAGTGACTGTTATTTTTCGACTGTCATTGTCCACGTTATAGCTCACAAGAAGTGGAGTAAAAATCACGATTGAAGACACTGATATGATGCAACAAATATACTTTTTTACACCTTTTCACAGTAAAAATACATTCACATACTGTATTATTTCGCAAAATCTACATTGCACAGAGAACAATCATGCCCTGATATATATTTTTGGCTGGTCCTGAATACCCTGAATAACTGAGTTTGTATATTCACAGTTGAGCATGCTGAGTGGTTATTCTTTCACAACGATGTACAGTATAGTGCTAAATTAGTGTTTGAGGACATAGGTTTGGGGAAGACAGCTTTGGATGTTCAATGCTCTACAACTGGTCCCTACCCCAACATAGCACAGGCAGACTTTGGATCAGAGAGGTTCTTTTGCAGTTAAATACTGCTATCGTATAATGCAATGCTCTCATGGTTACTCTGCACATACAATGTCTGTCTGCAGATTTGGTACAAATTCAGATCTGCAGATGAGTTTCCAATGACAAAACCATTCCAACAATTTATTGAGAGAACATTCCGGTTTTGAAAGTCCCTGTGATGTGTAAAGTGCGTAAACAGAAAACATAGACAAGTGGATTGGGAGCTGGAACCATTTTCACATTTGCCTGTGTCACTATTACTTTGATCGGAATATGCAAAATATGGAAGGATGAATTGGATTATATCCGTCAGGAAATCTTGCGTGAGTGTTCGTTGAACGATCCAGCTAGAGAGGGGCAGTGCCAGTATTGGTATTCCCAGGACGCTGGTACAGCAGCATGGTCTCTCCTCTGTGGAAAGAACACAAGGGAATATTTGTCAGGGAACATTTGGGAATCCAAAACAAGTGTAAAAAGCAGACAGTAGAGGCCTAGGACGATCTAGCTGTCTAAGCCGCTGCCTCCGGTGAACATATAAGAAAGGGAAGGGAATGCATTCAACTGAAATGTGTCTTCCACATTTAACCCCATATAGCGCCGTAGCATGTGTTCGACTCCAGCCAACTGCTATTTCTCTCTGTCCTGTCTGATAAACACTGCTTGGGATAAGCCCCACTGATTTGAAGAAAAGACACACACTAGTTAAAAGGGGAAATTCACCCAAAAACACTTCTGGTCTCTTTATAACACTTACCTGGTCATTTGTCAGTACCCCAGAAAGTTTTTAGGTCCATTGCTTGAGTATTTAGATATACAGTTGAAGTCGGAAGTTTACATACACCTTAGCCAAATACATTTAAACTCAGTTTTTCACAATTCCTGACATTTAATCCTAGTAAAAAGTCCCTGTCTTAGCTCTGTTAGGATCACCATTTTATTTTAAGAATGTGAATTGTCAGAATAATAGTAGAGAGAATTTTTTATTTCAGCTTTTATTTCTTTCATCACATTCCCAGTGGGTCAGACGTTTACATACATCAATTAGTATTTGGTAGCATTGCCTTTAAATTGTTTAACTTGGGTCAAATGTTTCGTGTAGCCTTCCACAAGCTTCCCACAATAAGTTGGGTGAATTTTGGCCCATTCCTCCTGACAGAACTGGTGTAACTGAGTCAGGTTTGTAGGCCTCCTTGCTCGCACAGGCTTTTTCAGTTCTGCCCACAAATCTTCTATAGGATTGAGGTCAGGGCTTTGTGATGGCCACTCCAATACCTTGACTTTGTTGTCATTAAGCCATTTTGCCACAACTTTGGAAGTATGCTTGGGGTCATTGTCCATTTGGAAGACCCATTTGCGACCAAGCTTTAACTTCCTGACTGATGTCTTGAGATGTTGCTTCAATATATCCATATCATTTTCCTTCCTCATGATGCCATCTATTTTGTGAAGTGCACCAGTCCCTCCTGCAGTGGCTTCTTCCTTGCTAAGTGGCCTTTCAGGTTATGTCGATATAGGACTCGTTTTACTGTGGATATAGATACTTTTGTACCTGTTTCCTCCAGCATCTTCACAAGGTCCTTTGCTGTTGTTCTGGGATTGATTTGCACTTTTCGCACCAAAGTACGTTCATCTCTAGGAGTCAGAACGTGTCTCCTTCCTGAGCGGTATGGCGGCTGCGTGGTTCCATGGTGTTTATACTTGCGTACTATTGTTTGTACAGATGAACGTGGTACCTTCAGGCGTTTGGAAATTGCTCCCAAGGATGAACCAGACTTGTGGAGGTCTACACATTTTTTTCTGAGGTCTTGGCTGATTTATTTTGATTTTCCAATGATATCGAGCAAAGAGGCAATGAGTTTGAAGGTAGGCCTTGAAATACATCCACAGGTACACCTCCAATTGACTCAAATTATGTCAATTAGCCTATCAGAAGCTTCTAAAGCCATGACATCATTTTCTGGAATTTTCCAAGCTGTTTAAAGGCACAGTCAACTTAGTGTATGTAAACTTCTGACCCACTGGAATTGTGATATAGTGAATTATAAGTGAAATAATCTGTCTGTAAACAATTGTTGGAAGAATTACTTTAGTCATGCACGAAGTAGATGTCCTAACCGACTTGAGTTTGTTAACATGAAATCTGTGGTTGAACAATGAGTTTTAATGACTTCAACCTAAGTGTATGTAAACTTCGGACTTCAACTGTAGGTAATAAACTGATTCTACCCCCGCCTTCCTCATAGAAACCCCATGCAATGTCATAGTCTCTCATAAATACCTCCCAAACACACCGCTCTGGCCTCCCATGACCGCAATAGTCCTTGTAATGACTTTCTCTGCACAATTTTTCAGCTAACTTATTTCAGTAGGCACATTTTTACCAATGTATTTTCGTATTTTCGTATTCAGGACGTAAATTAACGCGCGCCGTGAGTCTGGACCCGGGACATTTGAGGTGGGCGTACTTGAAGGATGTAAAAAAGGTTTTTATGTTTTCACACCCTCAAATTATTCAAATCAAATCAAATGTTATTGGTCACATACACATTTTTAGCAGATGTTATTGCGGGTGTAGCAAAATGCTTGTGTTCCAAGCTCCAACAGTGCAGTAGTATCAAACAATTCACAACAATACACACAAATCCAAAACTTCCACATCTATCTCTATAGGGCAGCAGCCTCTAAGGTGCAGGTTTGAGTAACCAGGTGGAAGCCGGCTAGTGATGACATTTTAACAGTCTGATGGCTTTGAGATAGAAACTGTTTTTCAGTCTCTCGTTCCAAGCTTTGATGCACCTGTACTGACCGCGCCTTCTGGATGATAGCAGGGTGAACAGGCCGGGCCAAGTGGACGACGCACCGGTACCACTATCAGCGTGGGATTATGGGGAGCCTGAGCACGACTGGGGGTCGGAGGAGGAAGAGGAATACCTAAGGGAGATTGGAAGTGCTGGAGCAATGCCGGCAGCATGGGGAGGAGGACGTATACGACGAGGCGGAGCTGGAGTTTATGGTGCCCGGAGTGTGCATCCTCAGTCCGGGTCGTAGTGTGCCAACCTCCCGCAGCGGATATCCAGCCCCCTCTTCAATCCGGTACGTTCTGTGTCCGCTTCCCGCACCAGACCTTCAGTGCGTGCGCCCAACCCGGTGCCTCCAGTACCGGCCCCACGTACCAGACCTCCGGTGTGCCTTCCCAGCCCAGAGCCTCCAGTGACGGTCCACAGCCTGGAGCCTTCCGGTGCCCAGTCCGGGTCCGGTTTCTAGTCCAGCATCCGGGCTGGAACCCTCAGTTGTGCTGGTTCCCAGTCTGTGTCCCACTCCAGTGCCGGAGCAGTCCACTCTACCGGTGCCCAGTCCGGGTCCGGTGGTCAGTCCAACTCCACTGACGGCGCTGACACCGGTTCTCAGTCCGGGCCTGGTTGTCTGCCCTGCTCCATGGCCGGAGCCGTTCACCAGACCGGTGCCCAGCCCGGGACCAGTCGTCAGCCCCGCTCCAGAGCCACTGACGGAGCTGTCCACTGCACCGGGGCCAGAACTACCACCGACGCCATTTTCCCTCCCTAACCCTCCCCCAATTTTGTTTTTGTTTTAGTGTCTTGCGGTCAGGAGTTGTGTCCTGCACCCCTGGTTGTTAGCTATAGCCAACTAATGAGGTAACATGATTGAACAAGGTGTATCCAAAAGAAATGGTTAACGGTCCGGTCCGCAAGTAGTCTAGTTTGGGGAAAGAGGGAGGGTTGAACGAGACTAGTCTGGTGGTGACTGGTTAACCAAGGGGAAGCAAGAGAGTCACCTGAGCGATGTGTATAATGGGAGGAAACTCTAACCCTAACATGGGTCTAGGTCAGGGGGACATCGGGGGTGACTTCTCACACACACACACTATTCAGTTAATTAGGAATCGACTTGTGGTTTTTCTGGATGCACGGTCAAGGTGGGCGTACTTGACACAATCAAACTTGGTCACCTGCCTAAGCTTGTCGTCTTCTCCCGATAACAAAAAAAACCTCTGATCTGGAGTTCGAAAAAGTAAGGATACAGGGATGGAAGACTTGATGGATGAAGAGATGAAAGGAGGTTAAGTTGGACAGATTGGAAAGATAAAGGAATGTCTGGTTGAAGGTGGATGGGGTTGAATATCTTCCCGGTATTTCACAAATGGTCCATCCTGAGAACAAATCACTTTTCTCCCGGGTAGCCTGGTATTTCCCTCCAAAACCGGTAGTGTCATTCAAAAGCATTATAAAGAAAGCATATAAATATGTCTGGATTTTATTAGGGCTTTTGTCTGCATGAAAATTCAAACCTGACGCTACCGGAGCCTGATGATATATTAGATACATTTTATGAGCCCTACATTAACAACATTAAATGAGCCCAAATGATTGTGACGTTATCCAATACATATATACAGGTATAGGCTACTGCACATTACGCACAACAGAAAAACATAAAAGCCCATAGATGTAGCTAGCTATATGCTCTCTTGGGTAAATAGATGTAACTAGCTCCAGTAGGATCATCTTACTGTATTATATGGACTGGAATTACACACATTGTTTAAACCATGCTAAAGCAGATTCTGGTGCAGCACATGTGGCCTACAGAGTTACAAGTATAGGCTAGTGATTGTGATTGTGATTTTGAAATATAATAGGACCTATTTGAATAATTAGTAGGCTGATGCTAATATTATTAGCCTACTTCCTCTTTCTCTCTCTATTGTTGCTTCATAACTTCCTTGTTTTCAACAGTTAAAGGAAATACGTTTAGTTGTCCTCGTCTTCATCATTCTAATGACATCCTAGAATAATATACGACTAGAATAAGATGCAGAAGGCTTTTCAGATGGAGATGGGTAAATTAGACTCATTCGGTCTTTATATTACTGTAGCAAATGCAGGTCTACCTGTCACAAGTGAGTGTAGCTTGTCTGAGGAACACTGAATGACTGTTACATATAAGGTAATCCATCATCCTGCTTCTATCAGCAGAGTTCCCCAAATATCCTCCATACTGCCCGGTGTCTCCAATGACACAAAATGCTTAGGAACCACCTTCGATGTAAAGGACAAACTAGAATAGCTGTCACTCCATAGTTACACCCTTAGTAACCTCATACCACAGATAAGGCCACCTAGACCTACTGTTGCTTCTAGTACCAAAATACATGAACTCACATTCCATAGCTACTTCATATCCTACAGAAACGCAGTATATCAAAACGGAAAACCGCGGACACTGATGTCTTGCTCCCGGACAAGCTAAACACCTTCTTCGTCCGCTTTGAGGATAACACCGACGCGGCCCGCTCCCAAGGACTGTGGGCTCTCGTTCTCTGTGGTGAGTAAGACATTTAAGCGGGTTAAACCTCGCAAGGCTGCCAGCCCAGACAGCATCCCTAACCATGTCCTCAGATCATGCGCAGACCAGCTGGTTGGAGTGTTTACGGACATATTCAATCTCTCCCTATTTCAGTCTGTTGTCCCCACTTGCTTCAAGATGTCCACCATTGTTCCTGTACCCAATAAAGAAAAGGTAACTGAACTAAATGACTATCGCCCCGTAGCATCACCTCTGTCATCATGAAGTGCTTTGAAAGGTTAGTTAAGGATCATATCACCTCCATTACCTGACTCACTAGACCCACTTCAATTTTCTTACCGCCCCAATAGATCTACAGACGATGCAATCGCCATCGCACTGCACACTGCACTATCCCATCTGGACAAGAGGAATACCTACGTAAGAATGCTGTTCATTGACTACAGTTCAGCCTTCAACACAAAAGTACACTCTGCCCAACGCATCCCCGGGGGCACACTGCCTGCCCTCCAGGACACCTACAGCACCCAATGTCACAGGAAGGTCAAAAAGATAACCACCCGAGCCACGGCCTGTTCACCCCGCTATCATCCAGAAGGCGAGGTCAGTACAGGTGCATCAAAGTTGGGACCGAGAGACCGAAAAACAGCTTCTATCTCAAGGCCATCAGACTATTAAATAGCCATCACTAGCTGGCTACCACCCGGTCACCACTCAACCCTGCACCTAATTTTTCAAACCTGTCCAAGTATCTACATAAATACCTGTCGACATTTCCCAAAGACATTGAACTTTTTATATTTAACCATGTTAAAACAATTTAAGCACTAATGAAACTACTACTTGTGAGTGAAAACATGTCCAATGAAGCCTTATGAAGATTTAAAACAATAGCCTATTCTAATTAGGTGGGCCTGTCTGTCATAACTGTTTAATCTCACACCCAAGCCTCTGGAACTCCTGTTGCAATATCATTTCACTATATTCACATAAACTGACCAGGCTGATTCTAGCCTTGAACCTATTGATAGGCTACATATTTATTTCAGCATAAACATGTTTTACAGAAGTTGTTGTTGCTGTGGTTGTTTTTATTAGCCTGTTATGTTGCATAAATGAATGCATTATAATTCCCAACAACAACAAATGGCAGCCCTATTTGGAGAAGGCTGTATTTTAAAAGCCTCGTTTGAATTCAATCTTAACATCATTCAAATAGTGGTTCTTCGTAGTTCAGTTGGTAGAGAGGAGATGTATGCACATATGACGGTAAGTCACATTTTATTTATTTATTTAACCTTTATTTAACTAGATAAGTCAGATAGGATTTTTTTTTTTTTATTACAATGACGGACTACCCTGGCCAAACCCTCCCCTAACTCGGACGATGCTGGGCCAATTGTGCACCGCCCTATAGGACTCCCAATCACGGCCGGTTGTGATCCAGCTCGGGATCGAACCAGGGTATGTAGTGAGGCCTCTAGCACTGAGATGCAGTGCCTTAGACCACTGAGCCACTCGGGAGCCAAAAGCATCTGCTAAATGGCATATATTATGTAACCTATACTCATGTTTAATAACCCATAGGCTTATAATAGAAATTGTAAATGTATTTGCTAGAACATAGCCTATACTGCTACGTGTGACAATTTGTCATGCATATTGCAATTGAATATAACCCATTTGCAACAAGCCTAATCTACATTCAGTAGCCTACAATAGACTAATCCAGCAATCACATTTCACCGCAGTTAGGTGCACTCACCTTTGATACGAAAGGACGACAAACCTGGCACACAGTGTGACAGTCTTCCCAGTGTCTTCCCGTCAAGTTCCAAAGTAAACGAGGTTTATCGCCATCAGATTTCTCCCTCCCTTTTTATCTAGTGTCGCGCCCTGTCGGTGAGTCACCGTGGATCTTGACGTGTCTGACTGCTACCTCCCCTTCAATGCGGTAGCGCGAGGACCGTAGCATCAAGACCTGCACAGATCTCTTCGGTGGTTGCTGTGGCAACAACAGCACGAGCAAGCTGCATGCGTCTGAAGCTGCGCAAGACTCAACAGTCAAGCGTGGCTGTGGCCTGTTATGGCTGGAGACAGCAGAGCCTGTGGCATAACTATACAGAACCATTCCATTTCAGCCTGTGGCATAACTATACGGAACCATTCCATTTCAGCCTGTGGTATAACTATACGGAACCATTCCATTTCAGCCTGTGGTATAACTATACGGAACCATTCCATTTCAGCCTGTGGCATAACTATACAGAACCATTCCATTTCAGCCTGTGGTATAACTATACGGAACCATTCCATTTCAGCCTGTGGTATAACTATACGGAACCATTCCATTTCAGCCTGTGGCATAACTATACAGAACCATTCCATTTCAGCCTGTGGTATAACTATACGGAACCATTCCATTTCAGCCTGTGGTATAACTATACGGAACCATTCCATTTCAGCCTGTGGTATAACTATACGGAACCATTCCATTTCAGCCTGTGGTATAACTATACGGAACCATTCCATTTCAGCCTGTGGCATAACTATACGGAACCATTCCATTTCAGCCTGTGGTATAACTATACGGAACCATTCCATTTCAGCCTGTGGCATAACTATACGGAACCATTCCATTTCAGCCTGTGGCATAACTATACGGAACCATTCCATTTCAGCCTGTGGTATAACTATACGGAACCATTCCATTTCAGCCTGTGGCATAACTATACGGAACCATTCCATTTCAGCCTGTGGTATAACTATACGGAACCATTCCATTTCAGCCTGTGGTATAACTATACGGAACCATTCCATTTCAGCCTGTGGTATAACTTTCCGGAACCATTCCATTTCAGCCTGTGGCATAACTATACGGAACCATTCCATTTCAGCCTGTGGTATAACTATACGGAACCATTCCATTTCAGCCTGTGGCATAACTATACGGAACCATTCCATTTCGGCCTGTGGTATAACTATACGGAACCATTCCATTTCAGCCTGTGGTATAACTATACGGAACCATTCCATTTCGGCCTGTGGCATAACTATACGGAACCATTCCATTTCAGCCTGTGGCATAACTATACGGAACCATTCCATTTCAGCCTGTGGCATAACTATGCGGAACCATTCCATTTCGGCCTGTGGCATAACTATGCGGAACCATTCCATTTCAGCCTGTGGCATAACTATGCGGAACCATTCCATTTCGGCATGTGGCATAACTATACGGAACCATTCCATTTCAGCCTGTGGCATAACTATACGGAACCATTCCATTTCAGCCTGTGGCATAACTATGCGGAACCATTCCATTTCAGCCTGTGGCATAACTATGCGGAACCATTCCATTTCAGCCTGTGGCATAACTATGCGGAACCATTCCATTTCAGCCTGTGGCATAACTATGCGGAACCATTCCATTATCTGCCTGTGGCATAACTATGCGGAACCATTCCATTTCAGCCTGTGGTATAACTATACGGAACCATTCCATTTCAGCCTGTGGCCTAACTATACGGAACCATTCCATTTCAGCCTGTGGCATAACTATGTGGAACCATTCCATTTCAGCCTGCATATTCTATCTAAGAAATACAATGTTTTAAATGTACATCATGTTGACACAATTATTGCACTTTATACACAATGGAAAAATAGACATAAGTAGCTTTTATACATGTACTGTATATGATTTAACATACAAAGACACAACATATACAAAACTCATAATTTAATTAATATAAGAACAGTTGGTTAAGATTAGTGGGCAGTAAAGTGCAGTTGCCTTACAATACAAGCTAAAAGTTATTGGTCAACAAGTAGAATAATACTAGTTTAAATACATTTATATTAGTTTGAGGTATATGTGACAGGATTACATAAAAATATATTTTTATTTGATATTTTCTCTTGGTTATTTACAGAGCAGCAATATAGGGAGTCTCTCTGGACGTTCAGACCCAGAACTATTATCTTTCTGTTGTGAGGTCCGAATGATCCGTATTTGAAGCCTGTTGAGGAAAAAAGAACACTTGGAATCAAATAGAACATTTCACAACGTGCTAATATGTTTCCTTACGTTTTGAGAGTTGAATGTACATTTCTATCGTTATATATTGTGACTAGTTGAGTATCTGGAGCTTCAGAAACAAAGAACTTTCTTCTGACACTCGTCAGTCTATTCTTGTTCTGAGAGACTATTCCATGCGATAAACTTGGATTAGCTAACACAAAGTGCCATTGTAACACAGGAGTGATGGTTGCTGATGATGGGCCTCTGTACGTCTATGTAGATATTCCATAAAAAATCAGCCGTTTCCAGCCATTTACACGGTAGTCATTTACAACATTAACAATGTCTACACTGTATTTCTGATCAATTTGATTTTATTTTAATGGACAAAAAACATTCTAAGTGACCCCAAACCTTTGTGACCCCAAACCTTTGAACAGTAGTGTATATACTGTAGAAACAGTAAGTATTCAGACCCCTTGACTTTTTCCACATTTTGTTAGGTTACAGCCTTATTCTAAAATGGATTTAATATTTTTTCCCCGCATCAATCTTTTGCTAATTTATATATATATATTTTTAAAAAATAATATCACATTTGCATGAGTATTCAGACCCTTTACTCAGTACTTTGTTGAAGCACCTTTGGCAGCGATTACAGCCTTTAGTCTTATTGGGCAAGATGCTACAAGCTCGGCACACCTGTATTTGGGGAGTTTCTCCCATTCTTCTCTGCAGATCCTCTCAAGCTCTGTCAGGTTGGTGCACAGCTATTTTCAGGTCTTTCCAGAGGTGTTAGATTGGGTTCAAGTCCAGGCTCTGGCTGGGCCACTCAAGGACATTCAGCATCTTGTCCCAAAGCCACTCCTGCATTGTCTTTGTCGCATTGGAAGGTGAACCTTAGCCCCAATATGCGGTACTGAGCGCTCTGGAACAGGTTTTCATCAAGAATCTCTCTGTACTTTGCTCCGTTCATCTTTCCCTCGATCCTGACTAGTCTCCCAGTCCCTGCCACTGAAAAACATCCCCACAGCATGATGCTGCCACCACCATGCTTCACCGTAGGGATGGTTACAGGTTTCCTCCAGAAGTGATGCTTGGCATTCAGGCCAAAGACTTCAATCTTGGTTTCATCAGACCAGAGAATCTTGTTTTTCATGGTCTGAGAATCTTTAGGCGCCTTTTGGCAAACTCCAAGCGGGCTGTCATGTGCCTTTTACTGAGGAGTAGCTTGCGTTTGGCCACTCTACCATAAAGGGCAGATTGGTGGAGTGCTACAGAGATGGTTGTCCATTTGGAAGGTTCTCCCATCTCCATAGAGGAACTCTGGAGCTCTGTCAGAGTGACCATCGGGTTCTTGGTCACCTCCTTGACCAAGGTCCTTCTTCCCCGATTGCTCAGTTTGGCCGGGCGGCCAGCTCTAGGAAGAGTCTTGGTGGTTCCAAACTTCTTCCATTTAAGAATGATGGAGGCCACTGTGTTCTTGGGGACCTTCAATGCTTCAGAAATGTTTTGGTACCCTTCCCCAGATCTGTGCCTCGACACAATCCTGTCTCTGAGCTCTACGTACAATTCCTTCGACCCCATGGTTTGGTTTTTGCTCTGACATTATATATAGACAGGTGTGTGCGCCTTTCCAAATCATGTCCAATCAATTGAATTTACCACAGGTACAAGTTGTAGAAACATCTCAAGGATGATCAATGGAAACAGGATGCACCTGACCGAGTCATATAGCAAAGGGTCTGAATAATTATGTAAATAAGGTATTTCTTAAAACCTGTTTTTGCTTTGTCATTATGGGATATTATGTGTAGATAAAAATAAAAAAAATCTATTTTAGATTAAGGCTGTAACCAACGTAACAAAATGTGGAAAAAGTCAAGGGGTCTGAATACTTTCCAAAAGCACTGTATACACATATACTATATATATACTGTATACATATACTATATATATACTGTATATACATATACTATATATATATACTGTATATATATGTTGTTTTTACTCTGATTTAAGTTTCAGTATATGTATGATTTTGAGGTATATTCAAGAGTGAATGTTATTCTTACCTCATCGTCTAATGAAAGCCACAGGGAGTTCCCGGTTGGGAACTAGCGTCCCAGAATGGATAGTATCAACTGGTTCACTATCTGTCGCCACGATTTCATAATCTCTGACGACCTGATAGAAAGACGGGGAAAAGGAGAAATCATTAGATTATGAAGGGCGTGTAAAAGGACAACCAGTATCAATTTAGGTAAGACTCACATGGTGACATAAAAATATTTGTCAAGGTTAACACACATTGTAGGACAAAGTCTTCTTGGAACTTAAAGTTATTCAGTGCCTTCAGAAAGTATTCACACCCCCTGACTTTTTTGTTGTGTTACAGCCTGAATTCAAAATGGATTAAATAGACTTTTCTTCTCACCCATCTACACACAATACCCCATAATGTCTGTGAAAACATGTTTTTGCAAATATATTAAATACAGAAATATCTCATTTACATAAGTGTTCACACCCCTACGTCAATACATGTTCAAATAACCTTTGGCGGTGATAACAGCTGTGAGTCTTTTCTGGGTTATTGTCCTGCTAAAAGGTATTGATACAACATCCAAAGTGTAGTTAATAACTTCACCATGTTTAAAGGGATATTCAATGTTTTTTTTTGTTTTTTTACCCATCTACCAATAGGTGCCCTTCTTTGCGAGGCATTGGAAAACTTCCCTGGTCTTTGTGGTTGAATCTTTGTTTGAAATTCACTGCTCAACTGAGGGACATTACATATAATGGTATGTGTGTCATACACAGATGAGGTAGTCATAAAAAACTATGTGACTTGTTAAGCAGATGTTTACTCGAGAACTTATTTCAGCCTACTATAAAAAAAGGGATTGAAAACTTATTTAATCAAGACATTTCAGCTTTTCAATTTCAAATTCAGGCTATAACACAACAAAATGTGGAAAGGGACTGTATACATTTAAACCTGACACAGGAAGAGGGAGTAAAATACTGTATATCTCCCACAGGTGTTCAGCACTACCTGCGGTGATACTACAACGTTGGCACAGGAGGTTGTTCTTACCCAGCAGAGTGCCAACTGCAGCTGTAGCTCTGCCAGACGCCGCCCAATGCACATCCTCTTCCCAATACCAAACGGCACATAGGCAAATGGGTTGATGGTGCTGCTCTCTTTTAGCCAACGCTCTGGCTTAAACCGTCTGCTGTCCTCAAAGTACTCCTCATTGACACCCAGAGCATGGTTATTGATCATCAACACTGTCTGCAAATGAATGAAAAACAAAAATATTGATTAGACATCAATCAAATGTACATGTTAACTGATCCGAGACTGTAATCGCCCCAACATGAGCTCATAAAATGAGGGAATTTGAAGTAATCAACTGACCCCCTTGGGAATGGAGTAATCCCCCAACACAGTGTCTTTGTCTAAGGTCCGACTCGTGAAGGGAACTGACGGCGATAACCTGCAGGAATTTGAAAAAAACAGGAGGATACATGTACGTATAAGTGTTTGGGAATATAGTGTTGAAGCAGGAGGATACATGTACGTATAAGTGTTTGGGAATATAGTGTTGAAGCAGGAGGATACATGTACGTATAAGTGTTTGGGAATATAGTGTTGAAGCAGGAGGATACATGTATGTATAAGTGTTTGGGAATATAGTGTTGAAGCAGGAGGATACATGTATGTATAAGTGTTTGGGAATATAGTGTTGAAGCAGGAGGATACATGTATGTATAAGTGTTTGGGAATATAGTGTTGAAGCAGGAGGATACATGTACGTATAAGTGTACGTACAACAAAACAAGGCTATGCCATTCTACAAACAAGCTCCACTGTTGATGGTACTGCCTTTTTGAAAATTGTGTTCCACGATATAATATAAATCAATCTTAAATGGCAGTTGTTTTGACTGAATATATTTGGGGCAATTTAGCAATTAGGATTTGTTATCTGTAATGGTTATGATGAATGTGGCATTGTTGCGCACTGTTGGCATATAGGCTTAGATAAATGAACGAAATGTTTTCTGGCCTTGAGTTAAAAAAATATATATATATTAAGGCAGAACCTAAGAAAAAGTGTTCTGTTCATAAATATGGATTCCCTCTGTATAGAAACAGTGTAGAATATCAGGAAATGGTTAAAAAATTGCAATAAAATAAACATATATATATATCCATATATCAAATTATTATAGTTTTTTTTGCATCCCCACTTTCAGACAAAGTCAAGCGCCCATGCCTCAACACATTTATTTTGGATTAGTGTACCGGTTTGAGTGACATACAGTACAGTTCTTGACTGCAGTATTATTGTTTTTGCGTGTCATTCCAGTGGAATGTCTTACTGTACCTCATGGACTCCTTGAGGCAGGCCTTGATGTAGGGCATTCTCTGGAGGTGCTCAGCACTGGGAGTCTGACTGGCAGGAAGAACCTCTCTGATTTCTTGGAGCAGCTTCCTCTGAACGCAGGGGTTACGGGAGAGGTTGAAAATAGCCCACAGCATGCCATTGGCAGTCTGAGAGAGAGAGAGAGAGAGAGAGAGAGAGAGAGAGAGAGAGAGAGAGAGAGAGAGAGAGAGAGAGAGAGAGAGAGAGAGAGAGACGTCAGACTTATTCAGAGACATACTATAAAATGCATTCCATAAAGCGGTGCTACAGTAAATGGAGCTGAGGAATGTGAGGGGTTCCTCAAGGTCTGTTTCTGTCACATCCGGACTGCAGGCCAGATTACCTCAGCCTTTGAACCACTACTAATACAGTTGGCACCTGTTTGTTTCTTCTCTCACAGGGAGGGAATACCACTTCAAGTGTAGAGTAAATGAGTTGAAACAATGTACGGGAGTAAGGAATGAAGTAAGGAGGCAAGTCAACAACAATAAAGGATTAAGTGTCATGTATTCCTCTCTTGTTAAAATAGACACTGGTGCAAGTGAATGATAAATCTGACCGAGATTCAAACCGGGTCTCAAGACTGTGTTAGCCCGCTAAGCTAAAGCTTAGGCATAAAGCAAGTCTTCAGGTGACAAACAATGTTATTCATCACAGTTCACCGGAAAAATGTGTAATCTCTGTTACATTTGTCAACTGATCCTTACCGTCTCCACTCCTCCGATCTGGAGCTCTGTGATGGCGGCGTACAGATCTTTCTTGGACAGGTGACTGTGGCGGTAGATGTCACACAGGAAGTCGTCACTGGGCCCTGTTGCCCCTGAATGACGCGTTATCTTTTTGTCTATGTAGACTTTGGCTGGGGACAACAACAAGAGACAAACGTGAAATAATGAACTGAAAGATATAAAAAAAAGACTAGGTAACAATGACTTTGCATATAGTTCATGTTGAAAGCCATTCTAATGGTCAACTTTATTCACCAAAACATGGATTCCTTTGTGGAAAGCTGAAACCATTCATAAAACAATGATAATTGTAAACTTCTACAAACAAGTAATCTATAGTAAACAAGCCATAAAATGACCTCACTGACCTAGCTACTTTCAAAAGCCCTCAACCATCTTTTATCTCCTGCACACAACAGTCACTGTTTATAGGAGGGGAATGAGTGATGAGCCCCTTAAATGCAACAAAAGTCAAAAAGTCTAAATAATGCTAATTGTCGCTAGACATGTTCAAATCGCGTCAGGGACAGGGATTTCGTAGTATTTTACTGGGTGACTTTCACTTTAGTAACGTTCTATTATCTACACTGTTACTTTCCACCACTGATCGCTTAGGCACCCAGTTCATATCGCTCTCTCTCGCCTATCACCTGACTGGAAATGTGCTCAAAGCGGTTATTGGGTCATACGTCATCTGGAGAAAGAGCTGCGGAGCACACGCTGCGGGTGGAGGGATTGGGGGTTCCGAGGGAGGGGTTGGAAGTGAACGTGGCAGGCATTGAGGTTTCATCAGGGGGAGAGAGGACATGGAGAGGAGTTTACTTAGAGGGAGGGCAGATGGAAGTGACAGCAGGGTGGGGGGAGAACGGGGACATGGAGGGGAGGTTTCTTTAGAGGGATTGAAGAGGTTTTAGAGGGAGGTGTTTTTACCTGTGCTGAATATGCAGTCCCATGCCTTGGTGTGGTCCTGCCATGTTTTGGTGTTCAGTTTTTTGTGGAGTTCCACTGGCGTGACCATCATGGCGCCAAATGTGCTCATCATCTACACATCCACACAGAGAGAGAGAGAGAGAGAGGGGGGGGGGGGAGAGAGGGGGGGGGAGAGAGAGAGAGAGAGAGAGAGAGGGGGGGGGGACGAGAGAGAGAGAGAGAGTGAGAGAGAGGGGGGGGGGACGAGAGAGAGAGAGAGAGTGAGAGAGAGAGGGGGGGGGGGACGAGAGAGAGGGAGAGTGAGAGAGAGAGAGAGAGAGAGAGAGGGGGGGGAGAGAGAGAGAGAGAGAGTGAGAGAGAGAGAGAGAGAGAGAGAGAGAGAGGGGGGGGGGGGACGAGAGAGAGAGAGAGTGAGAGAGAGAGAGAGAGAGAGAGAGAGAGGGGGGGGAAGTGAGAGTTTGAATGTAGCAATCAAATAAAGACATAGAGTACATGACATTGTATCAACGTATTGTTGCAACCAGTCATTTTCAAAGTCTACCTCCAATATTTCAATATGAACTTATAGCACAGGACCATGGTTACTATAACACAATGTTGTGTAAAATATGTTGTTCACTCACTAAAGTGAACTCAGTGAACTGCGCTCAGAGCGAGCGCGCGATATAGCTGTCACAAAAATATCACTAAGATCATCCCCAAGCAAGGGGTCTTCAGTTGCGCCCGCAATACATTTGTCACTATATGCAGATAGTAACTGGATGTGTAAAATCAATGGCCACTTACTGTCTTTATGGATGTGATAAAGTTCATAGCCTCCTCGTTGACGTGGTCCTGCAGAAGTCCGAAACGTTTGTCATAGAGCACTAAGCAAATGGCTGTAATTAGATAATAAAACATTGATAACATTAATTGAGTAACAACATGAATGAATGTATTATTTATTTAACGTTTCCTCAGTAACACATCAATTCTAATGTATTCATTCTAATAAGACTTTTACTTAATTTTGATTTTGAAAACAATTAAATTATCATTAGAATGATTCTATTGATTTACATCCAAATTACACATAAGCAACTATCTTTATTGTAACAACTTATGTCTAGCTACAAATGTCATTTATATTATAATCAATTGGCTACTTACTCTCCATTGACCATTTATTCAATTCGAAGTACAAGTCCTCAAATTTTCCATTGTCAGTCACTTGTCCAATTCTACTAACGAAATCGGCCAACACCTACATTTTTGGAGACAATGAAAAGTCATTATTTGATCAAATTCACCTTGAACTGTGCCGTTTTACCGCAGAGAAATGATCTTACAAACCTGGTTGATTTTTCCATCAAGTTTCGCAACTTCGGTGGGTTTCATCAATTTCTGCTGAAACGCACTTCTCACCCTCTGCCAGTGTTCCCCTTCCCTGAAAATCAGCAGGAAATATATGAATTAGTAGCTATAGGCTACGTCTGTTTAATAGATTATATGTATATTTATGTTAAGCAAATAACATGATATCATAGGAATACTGAAAAGTGCCACTTACAGAATAAGAAGTCCATATGCCTCGTCTCTTAAGTCTCGGTATGCTTTCCAGGGCTTGATCTCCAGACGCTGCGGGTAAGCGCTCTCCTTTCTGTAGAGCGCCTCCAGCAAACAAGGTGCGCCAATATGGACCGACTCAAAAGAGCCGAGTTTCATACGGAAAATCTTGCCGAATTTTTTATGGTAATCAATCTAAAAGGAAGAAATATCAGACATAAAACATTTAAGGTACCAATAAAACAATGTAATAATTTATTAAAACGAAATAAAATAAAAAATCGTAAAATTAAAAATTAAAATGTTCATCTTATTATTACATTTGTTGTATCATTTACCAATGCGTTGTGTTGTCTTTGCAGCCCTCCTTTGCGTAGTAGTTCTATCAAACTGCCAAATAAGGGCCAGTTGGTCGGTCCAGGTATCGAGTCAAGGCTCTGAGTCTGCGAGGGAAGACTGTGTAGACAAGGCGCAACCAATGTAGCATCCTTCGGGTCCAGGACGCACACTGAAGATGTCGGCTTGAAGTGCTGCAAACCAACCGTTTTCTTTTTTAACAATTCCACTATCTGTGGTACCTTTTGGATTTGTGACCTCATTCTCAATCTGTGATAGGCTAGTAAATAATAAATACTGGGGCACTTGGCGCTCAACACGAATTAATTTATTTGCGTTGTTGGAAACTTGGAAGTTCCAGTGTTCTCGTTTCTTGGAACTGTGACGCCTGCCACAATATATACACTCTAACAGTGTTTATTCATAACCAATCAGGGATCGGTCTTGCATGGTCATGACCCCAGATAGACCGAGGAAGTGCCATTGCCCCATGCTTTATAAATAAACATATTGGCCTAAACTGAAGGTGACGCGGTTCGCTTGAACCATACTGGAATCCATGATTGAGAGAACTGAAACTTTGGCAAAGTCAATACTACTACCACACTAAGGCCATTTGCGCAAACATTTGCTAAACAGCCTAAGCTCAGTGTGTACCATTTGGCAATGATGCACAATATTTTTTACAAATGAAGAAAATTGGTTCAATGCCATAAATTGGTTAGAGTATGTTTTTGATAGTTTGCTGAAATGGTGAATCCATAACTTCCATCAATAGTTTTGTCCGTATAAGTATAACTAATAATACAAATGAATAGAAATAGAACTAGGCCTACCTAGAAAGATATGGAAGGCTCTTTCATTATCTAGTTCATTATCTATCATTCATTAATCTAGTTGAGGGATGAGTTTCCCCAATGTGGTGAGCTTCATACCCAACATGTCAGCAGTCTATGAGGGCATGTCAGCGACGGGGATGGCATGTTTTTGAAGCCCCATGTTGTTGCCCTATAAAAGTGCTTACTTCACTGATTGTCAGATGCCATTGTAATAACTTTGAACCTTGCTGGAGAGCTTAGGGGGAGCATGAATGTCTGTTAATCATCATGATTCACATCTGGACTCCATCACCTTCATCATTTCCTCCCCTTTAAATGTCACTCTCCCATGTTCACTCGCCAGTTGGTATTGTTCTTGTGTATCGGCGTTCTGTCTCATGTCACTGTCTCATGTAACTCCCACCACAGATAGGTCCAGGTTGCCACGGTTATTTCTCTGCTGACTGGGCGGGCATTGGAATAGGCCACGGCCGTCTGGGAGAGAGGAGAGGAGGAGCTAGATTCTTATGAGGGGTTCATGGCTCTATTTAAATGTATTTTCAATCATCCCGTGGATGGCAGAGAGGGAGGTGAGTGTCTGATTCAGCTTCAGCAGAGGAGTCAGACGGCTGCTGAGTATGCGCTCACCTTCCGGACAGTAGCAGCTTCCAGTGGATGGAATGAGCCGGCGCCTGTGGTTGCCCTCCAGCCCAACATCCCAGAGGAATATCAGGATCTAAGGGAGGTATTCTCCAAGACCCGCGCTACCTGTCTCCCTCCTCATCGCCCCTGAGGAGGGCGGTCTCCTTTGTGGGATACCAAATCAGCCCGCAGGGAGTGAAGATGGAGGACAAGAAGGTAGATGCGGTAAGGTCATTGCCCAACCAACATAAAGGGGTTACAATGGTTTCTGGGGTTTGCCAACTTTTATGCCGCTTCATTAAGAACTTCAGCGCCGTCGCCGCCCCTCTCACATCCCTCCTCAAGGATGAGCCTCGTAGGTTGGTTTGGTCTCCAGCAGCCGATGAGGCCTTTTGTCTCCTCAAGGGGTGTTTTACCCTCTTCTTTACCAGATTCGACTTCACGCTGACCTATCGCCCAGGTTCCAAGAACATCAAGGCCGATGCCCTGTCCCGCATCTACGATTCGGGAGAGGTTCCTGTTCAGAGGGCACCCATAATCCCATCCTCCCGAGTCGTGGGTCCAGTGGTTTGGGACATAGATGCGGACATCCGCCAGGCTCTAGAGAGGGAGCCTGCACCCCGGAGCTCCTCCTGAGCGCATTTAAGTTCCCACCGGGATAAGGGGCCGGCTGCTGACCTGGGCACACACAGCTGTCGTCGCTGGACATCCAGGTATTTCTCACACCATCCATTCCATCTGTGAGAAATACTGGTGGCCCACCTTGGTGCAGGGTGTCACATGGTATGTCAACTCCTGTTCCGTGTGTGCTCAAACAAAGTCCCCCAGGAATGCCCCAGCAGGTAAGCTCCTGCCGCTTCTCGTGCCTCAGCGTCCTGTGTCCCACATATCCATTGACTTTGTGACTGATCTTCCCCCCTCTGATGGTTTCACCACCATTCTGGTGGTAGTGGATAGGTTATCCAAGTCATGTCGACTAATCCCTCTTCTTGGTCCCACTGCTCTCCAGGTCGCTGAGGTACTCTTCCAGCAGGTCTTCCGGCATTATGGCCTTCCGGAGGACATCTTCTCGGACCGTGGCCCCCAATTCACATCCCGAGTATGGAAGGCCTTCTTGGAGAAGCTCGGGGTCACGGTCAGCCTCTTTTCTGGGTACCGGCCTCAGTCTAACGGGCAGGTGGAGAGGATAAATCAGGAGCTGGGGAGTTTCCTGAGAAGTCACCGTCAGGACCGGCAGGGTGAGTGGGAACGTTTCCTTCCTTGGGCAGAGTACGCCCAGAACTCCTCCACTGGGTTGACCCCCTTCCAGTGTGTTTTGGGTTTCCCTGTGGCCCAGACCGGGCCAGACCGCAGCTCCTGCGGTAGATGAATGGTTCCGGCGCACATAGGAGGTGTGGAGCAACACTCATGTGAGACTCCAGCTCGTCGCCAATCGTCAGAAGGAACCGGCCGCCACCGTAGTGAGACCCCTGTGTTCCATCCTGGGGATCACGTATTGCTCTCTACCAGGAACCTCCCACTCCGCATGCCCTGCAAGAAACTGAGCCCCCGGTTTGTGGAGCCGTTTAAGGTTCTCCGACGAGTCATCGAGGTGACATACAGGTTACAATTACCCAGTCACTACCGTATCTCACCCTCTTTTCATGTCTCCCTTCTCAGGCCGGTGGTTCCTGGTCCCCTAGCTGATGCTGTCCTCCACAACACACCTCCACCCCCTCTGGGGTGCCCGGCGTACGCTGTCAGATCCCTTCTGGACACCTGACGTCGTGGGGGTCCGCTCCAGTATCTGGTGGACTGGGAGAAGCGGTGTTGGGTTCTGATGGAGGACATTCTGGACCCCAACATCATCCGTGATTTCCACCTTCGCCACCCGGACCGACCTGCTCCTCGTCCTCGGGGTCAGCCCCCTGGTCGGCGTCGTCCTGTCGCTGGAGCCACACGTCGGGGGGGCGGGGGGGGGTACTGTCACGTCTTCTCCTGCTCCTCCCCCCAGGCGCACAATGTCGCCGGAAGGTCCTGGCATCCATCATTACGCACACCTGTTAATCATCATGATTCACACCTTCATCATTTCCTCCCCTTTAAATGTCACTCTCCCATGTTCTCTCACCAGCTGTTATTGTTCTTGTGTATCGGTGTTTTGTCTCATGTCATTGTCTCGTTCGTTGTTTTGTTGTTTTATTAAAGTTTTCACCTGCACCTGCTTCCAACTCACCGATCTATCATTACAATGAGGGTCTTGCATCCCACACATGCACACAAAACACAAACACACATGCATGACACTGACACATGTACAGTATAGATACATTGCATTCGGAAAGTATTAAGACTCCTTAACTTTTTCAAAATTTTTGTTACGTTACAGTCTAATACTACAATACATGTTTTCCCTCATCAATCTACACACAATATGACATAATGACAAAGCAAAAAATGTTGAAATTTTTGCAAATGTATCAAAAATAAAAAACTGAAATAGCTTAAGTATAAGTATTCAGACCCTTTGACATGAGACTCAAAATGTTGTTTCCATTGATCCACCTTGAGATGTTTCTACAACACCTGTGGTATATTATATTTATTGGACATTGGAAAGGCACACACCTGTCTATATAAGGTCCCACAGTTGACAGTGCATGTCAGAGAAAAAACCAAGACATGAGGTTGAAGGAATTGTTTATAGAGCTCAGACAGGATTGTGTCGAGACACAGATCTGGGGAAGGGTACCAAAACAATTATGAAGCATTGAAGGTCCCCAAGAACACAGTGGCCTCCATCATTCTTAAATAGAAGAAGTTTGGAACCACCAAGACTCTTCCTAGAGCTGGCCGCCCGGCCAAACTGAACAATCGGGGGAGAAGGGCCTTGGTCAGGGAGGTGACCAAGAACCCGATGGTCACTCTGACAGAGATCTAGAGTTCCTCTATGGAGATGGGAGAACCTTCTAGAAGGCCAACCATCTCTGCAGCACTCCACCAATCAGGCCTTTATGGTAGAGTGGCCAGACGGAAGCTACTCCTCAGTAAAAGGCAAATGACAGCCCGCTTGGAGTTTACCAAAAGGCAACTAAAGATATTCAGACCATGAAAAACAAGATTCTCTGGTCTGATGAAACCATTTTGAATACTACATTTGTTGCTAATGATGTGTTAAGTTTTCCTTCCTTAACATTGGGTTTTGTGTGCAAGATTAGACTGTGAATGTGTCTTATTTTTCCTAAAATATAATGATGTTTCGAGTTTTGCGGCAAATCAACAACACAATCTTTTTGTTTTTTTTCGAGTCACGTCTTCGATAATTTAGGTTACATCACTAACAGACTGGCCGTCTTCAGTAGTAGATGGTTGATTACATGAGGAACACCAACAATACAATTTGTCCTTACTAACACTTCACCTAAGAGCTAAATTTGTTGAAGCTCTTGATGCCAGATAGCAACCTGGTCTCAGAGCATTTCGTATTATTCTGTATGTAAATCCAAGACACTGCATTTAGTATGTTATGTTGTGTTTCGTATGGTATGTATTAATTTGTGGATGTTATAATCACCCATTTTATACTAGTATGTTGTGAATTTTAATTCGGATTACATGTTACCAAAACATACAATATGTTATGAATTTGCAAAACGCTCTATATGTTAAACATTTTCTAAATGTATGATATGTTACAAATTCTAGCTAGGTGGCTAATGTTAGCTAACTGGCTAACGTTAGCTAGGCTAGGGGTTAGGGTTAAGTTTGAGGTTAAGTTTAGCAGTTAGGTTAAAGGGCTAAGGTTGGGGTTAGGGTTAGGGAAATGGTAAGCTAAAAAGGTTAAGGGTAGGGTTAGGGTTAACTAAAATGGTTAAGTCCACCCAGACCAACCATACTACTTTCGTTTTTTTGTCTTAAGTAACCATTTGTCTTAAGTAACCATTTGCCTTAAGTAACCATTTGTCTTAAGTAACCATTTGCCTTAAGTAACCATTTGTCTTAAGTAACCATTTGCCTTAAGTAACCATTTGTCTTAAGTAACCATGCCAAACGTAACATATCATACTAATTTGGGTTCCTGGATTTTAATTTTCTATGTTACTATGTCTATGAGACCAGGCTGCAGATAGAATATACATTAGTGATGCTGTTAGTTCACCTGCTAATATCCCGTCCACAACCGCCCGACTAACTTTGTGATGAAGAGAAAATCTGAGGCCAGCACTCGACCCAAACCCGCAAATATAGAAAATGAAATGTAGAGTCAGAGATGGCGGAACAATTTTTTTGAGGCCTTTTTAGAGGCCTATGTTTAAGCAATAAGGCATGTGATAGGCCTATGTTTAAGCAATAAGGCATGTGATAGGCCTATGTTTAAGCAATAAGGCATGTGATAGGCCTATGTTTAAGCAATAAGGCATGAGATAGGCCTATGTTTAAGCAATAAGGCATGAGATAGGCCTATGTTTAAGCAATAAGGCATGAGATAGGCCTATGTTTAAGCAATAAGGCATGAGATAGGCCTATGTTTAAGCAATAAGGCATGAGATAGGCCTATGTTTAAGCAATAAGGCATGAGATAGGCCTATGTTTAAGCAATAAGGCATGTGATAGGCCTATGTTTAAGCAATAAGGCATGTGATAGGCCTATGTTTAAGCAATAAGGCATGAGAACCCAGGAATTCTTGTGTGATATATCACACGATAATTCTCTGGTTTGAGGGCCAAAATATAAAAAAAGATGATATGTTTTCATTTAAAACGTTATTTATTTCATCCTTTACCAGATGATATAGTCCGGGCAAAAGCCAGTTGTTAGTTTTAAAATTGCTAACCAAACAGTCAGATCATTAATTCTACTTTCATGTTGTTATGCTAAACAAATCATTGGCATGTAGCTAGCAGAGGTTCAATGATGACGAGAGACGAGAACTTCAGCAAATAATGATTTAATAAATAATGTATAAATAGGCAGGAAACAAACAGTCAATAAGATAGTTATGGAGGATAGCTAGTCTAACGTTACTTCTCCTTTGCTAGCTAGCTAGCCAACTAAAGCTAACACAGAATCAACTGTATTGACTCTGCATCATTGGGAAGGGCCCCTAAGCAAGCACTTCATGGTAAAGTCTACACCAGTTGTACTCGGTGCATGTACTCTCAGTCAAATCAAATCAAATTTTATTTGTCACATGCGCCGAATACAACAGGTGTAGACCTTACCGTGAAATGCTTACTTAAAAGCCCTTAACCAACAATGCAGTTCAAGAAAGAGTTAAGAAAAGTATGTAAAAAATTACAAAAAATAACAATAACGAGGCTATATAAAGGGGATAATAATGTCTAGAAGTTTTTTTCCCAGGGGAGATTAAAGGCCCAATACAGCCGTTTTTTATCAATATCAAATCATTTCTGGATACCAATTAAGTACCCCTACTGCAATAGATTTTAAATGGGCAAAAATTGCTTTTTAGCAAAAAACTATTTCTCAAGCAAGAATGTCACTATGACTGACTGGGAGTGGTCTGAATGGGGAGGGGGAAACTAGCTGTTATTGGCAGAGAGGTTTGGAACTCTCTTTGTTATTGGTCTATTAACCAAGTTCCTGCATTGTGATGTCACCATGCAAAGCCGAAAACTCCTGCCCATGAAAACCAGCTGATTATAAGGTCCGGTGTAGATTGTTTTCAACCAGCAACTATCAGGAAAAAAAAACATTTCCTGCACTTTATGTTTATGAATGCCTGGCTGGGCTGCAGGACATTGATACTCAAAATGTAATTATGGTATTATGGCATCATGGCATTTTGCATGGATTATTGTAAATAACCAATCAGCATCCAGGATCCAAACAACCGTTTTATAATTCTGCTCATTATTTCCGACATTTTGGTAGGCTGTTGGTTAGTCAACATGTGTATAATTAGATGCATGCAGCTTTTCTTCTCTGTTATTACTTGTTGCCCTAAAATACTAAATAAACCCTTAATCACCAGAATAATGTCAGAAATCGATGGAACGAATGCTTAGATTTAGTTGAAAGCGTTAGTTTGTAAAGTTTGGTTTTCTTTGTCCTCTTTCATCTATGCTTCTCTTGCGCAGCGACAACGTTTAGGGAACAGGGAGAAAATGCAATAACATTGTGTATCTGTCTTTTGTGTTTATTCGTTCTGGCATTTTTCCCCCGCCCCATCTATCTATCTATCTATCTATCTATCTATCTATCTATCTATCTATCTATCTATCTATCTATCTATCTATCTATCTATCTATCTATCTATCTATCTATCTATCTATCTATCTATCTATCTATCTATCTATCTATCTGTCTGTCTGTCTGTCTGTCTGTCTGTCTGTCTGTCTGTCTGTCTGTCTGTCTGTCTGTCTGTCTGTCTGTCTGTCTGTCTGTCTGTCTGTCTGTCTGTCTGTCTGTCTGTCTGTCTGTCTGTCTGTCTGTCTGTCTGTCTATCTGTCTATCTATCTATCTATCTATCTATCTATCTATCTATCTATCTATCTATCTATCTATCTATCTATCTATCTATCTATCTATCTATCTATCTATCTATCTATCTATTAATTTACATTAGGGACCCCCTGTAATTAGGTTAGCTTACATTAGGGACCCCCTGTAATTAGGTTAGGCAGGTCTCTGTTTTTTTGTTTTGTTACTACAGTACTGTATATCCTGTTCATTTGTTCTTGCTATTAGTACTGTTATTAGTACTGCTATTAGTACTGTTATTAGTACTGCTATTAATACTGCTATTAGTACTGCTATTAGTACTGTTATTAGTACTGCTATTAGTACTGTTATTAGTACTGTTATTAGTACTGCTATTAGTACTGTTATTAGTACTGCTATTAGTACTGCTATTAGTCCTGCTATTAGTACTGTAATTAGTACTGCTATTAGTACTGTTATTAGTACTGTTATTAGTACTGCTATTAGTACTGTTATTAGTACTTCTATTAGTACTGTTATTAGTACTGTTATTAGTACTGTTATTAAAGTGAATTCAGAAAAAGTGGGACGCATTTCCGTCTTCTATAACCTCTTCAGACATCTATCCAACATATAAGCCCAACATATGATACATTTCCGTCTTCTGTAACCTCAGGGGTGCAGCCATGGGTGAGCCATGGAGGGCATAGGCCCACACACTTGGCAGCCAGGCCCAGTCAATCATAATGAGTTTTTCCACAAAACGTGTCACTCTTATTCTGATATCAGCCTACATCATCGGAGGTCGTTCCCCACACTATTAATAGGCATTTCCCCACCTGACTGAGGAAACTAAATACATCTCTGTCACCTGTTTTTCCACAAAGATCATTAACCTTTTGTCGGGTGGCATGCTTTAACGTTGCATGTTGTCTCGGATGTTTGGGAAGCACTCCCAGTTTCCCACTCAGTTTGTCTACACGGTCGTTGACCCATCGAGAAGGTGTGCTTTCTTTCTCACTATGAAGAGGTTCTGTGACCATGTGACAATGAGGAGAAGAGATACACAAGTACTGATATGGACTGGGGTCTTCTCGAGGTAGGAACTGCAGATCTTTGAGGTCCGTCTTCTATCCGAGAGTGTGTGTGTTCGAGAGAGAGAGAGAAAGAGAGGCATAGAGAAAGGACAGAGGAGGCCCATTGAAAGTCACGTGCCTAATTTACTGAAGTTAATTCTTAATGTAGCGCCAGTGAATAACGTAATCTGACATGACACACACAGACACAAACACACACACGGTATTACCCTGAGAGTGACAGTGCCCACCTCTGTTAGATGTACTTCTTTCTTTCTACACGACCGCTTCATTCAAAGATGAAAGCGCTTAGGAGCTTCCTGTTGCATGCTGGGAAGTCAGGGTTGTTTATCTCATTGTGACAGACAGCTGCAAGTTCACATGACAGTGTTATTACAACTGGTGTACTGTGTAACATATAGCTTACGCTTCTCAATTAAGCTGTGTTGAGATTCTTCTTCTTCTGTATTTGGTGTCTCATTCATAAAGAGATATAATTAAAAGGCTGCTACGAAGGGGACTTTTCAGAGATGGACATATATGGCCGGACAATTGATTTCACTCGCTCTGTGAAAAACATTCCTTGGTGTGTACAGTAACAATCTCAGGTTTCATTGGGGAGAGGAACATGTTGCTCAATGTGGTAGTAAATACTCACAGCACACATGCCTAGGAATCACATGCTCAGGAATCACATGCTCAGGAATCACATGCTCAGGAATCACATGCTCAGGAATCACATGCCTAGGAATCACATGCTCAGGAATCACATGCTCAGGAATCACATGCTCAGGAATCACATGCTCAGGAATCACATGCCTAGGAATCACATGCTCAGGAATCACATGCTCAGGAATCACATGCTCAGGAATCACATGCTCAGGAATCACATGCTCAGGAATCACATGCTCAGGAATCACATGCTCAGGAATCACATGCTCAGGAATTCACATGCTCAGGAATCACATGCTCAGGAATCACATGCTCAGGAATCACATGCTCAGGAATCACATGCTCAGGAATCACATGCTCAGGAATTCACATGCTCAGGAATCACATGCTCAGGAATCACATGCTCAGGAATCACATGCTCAGGAATCACATGCTCAGGAATCACATGCTCAGGAATCACATGCTCAGGAATTCACATGCTCAGGAATCACATGCTCAGGAATCACATGCTCAGGAATCACATGCTCAGGAATCACATGCTCAGAAAGAGGGATAAACAGAGTCAAAAGAAGACAAGCATGTTGGGACAGTACAATAACATGGCCATGCAAATCCCCTACTCAATTAGAGACCCACCATGGAAGCATGTGTGTACCTGTACGCTGAAATATGCTTACATGTAAGCATAAACACACATAAACATGTGGGGCATTGTCCCAAACCCCTGTGTTTCTTTCCTCATCCATGTATGTTGACATTCTCCTCTGGTATAAAAAAAACTCCCCACCACTCAGAGCAAAGGTTTGTTACAAAACCTGTCTGACTTTGGTGCTAGAAAACATGTAATGCCGAGGCTGTGTTGATATGCCGAGGCTGTGTTTACACGCCGAGGCTGTGTTGATATGCCGAGGCTGTGTTGATATGCCGAGGCTGTGTTTACACGCTGAGGCTGTGTTGATATGCCGAGGCTGTGTTGATATGCCGAGGCTGTGTTTACATGCCGAGGCTGTGTTCATATGCTGAGGCTGTGTTGATATGGCGAGGGTGTGTTGATATGCCGAGGCTGTGTTTACATGCTGAGGCTGTGTTCATATGCTGAGGCTGTGTTGATATGTCGAGGGTGTGTTGATATGCCGAGGCTGTGTTGATATGGCGAAAATGTGTTGACATGGCCACCGAGGCTGTGTTGATATGGCGAGGCTGTGTTGATATGCCGAGGCTGTGTTGATATGGCGAGGCTGTTTTGACATTGCCAGAGAGTCTGTGTTGACATACCGAGGCTGTGTTGACATGTCCAGAGAGGCTGTGTTGATATGGCAAGATAGGCTGTGTTGATATGCCGAGGCTGTGTTGATATGCTGAGGCTGTGTTGACATACCGAGGCTGTGTTGACATCGCCAGAGAGGCTGTGTTGACATGCCGAGGCTGTGTTGATATGGCGAGGTTGTGTTGACATCGCCAGAGAGGCTGTGTTGACATGCCGAGGCTGTGTTGATATGGCGAGGTTGTGTTGATATGGCCAGAGAGGATGTGTTAATATGGTCAGGCTGTGTTGATATGGCCAGGCTGTGTTGATATGGCCAGGCTGTGTTGATATGGCCAGAGAGCCTTCAGGTCGTTCTGTTGATCAGATAAAAACTTGTTTCATGCTTTTCTAGCTAGCAGTGACCTAGCTAGTTGTTGTGTAAAGTGCAGGCTGCATCTGCTCAACTCTTCCCACGCAGTTAAGAGTGGGGATGAGGGTGGGGGTGAGGGTGAGGGGGGTAATGGAGACACTACTTTGTTATGAGGCCCTGTGTGTACGCCAGCGCAGCACCGAGTTCAGGAGGGTGCTTGTGTTCCCTGCTCTGAACTCCAGCAACCCTTTAGCGAAACAGAGCGAGTGAAAGAGGGAGGGAGAGAGAGAAAGAGGGTGAGTGAGTGAGCAAGATAACATGCACCGTTTGACCTTGCTGCCAACATGGTGGAAAGCTGTGCTGTTGTGCCCCTCCTTCTGTGATACGACCAACACCGGGCCTCTAGCCTCCTTTGCGTTGATGTGACAACAACACCCACCACCTCCCACATTGAAACCCCCTCACCCGTGTTCTTTTCTACTTGAGCAATCTGATAAGAGAGGGAGAGCTGGTGCCAGGTGTTTCTCCAGAGCAGGAGAAGTCATCCTCTGTGCTCCCCAATAGGAAAGTGTTATTATGCTTTATGTGTGCCAATCGCTATCTAGCCTGGCTGTCACTACGATTACAACATGCTTCCCACAAAGGGGGGAGTAAACAAATATCAAACCAGAACAGGGTTATATTGAGAAATACCACCCACCTCTGTAGAACTATGTAGGACGTGGGCTGCATTTACTAAGAGAAGCATTTGGCCCGCAGGCCGGTAGTTTGAGACCCCCTGATCTAGGCTAAGGCTTGCTAACTAGGCTAATGGTGCGTTTGGATGGTTCTCTGGATCTGGTGTCTCCCAGTTGGTGAAATCATAACTATGACATAAATGCATTTGAGTGCTTTTGTATTCGGAACAACTCTTCAACCAATTAGATTAGATTAGATAGATTTTAGCTAGATGGCTAAGTAAGCTAGAATTGCTAATAAAAGTTAGCATGCTTACATTGACAATTTGTCAAACTATAGACTGTATGGATCAAACTAGCTACATTATCTGCATTATCAAATAAAAACGATTATTTGGTGATTAGTTGTAAACTGGTAATTCTGGATCAAATTTCCCACTTTGAACTCCGACTTGAGGATCGTTCTAGTAGTTATTTCTGTTTCACCATTATGTGGTTGAAAAATGTTCACCAATGCAACACACTTTGAAAGGTGGTGACCAACGATAGTCACCGACTTGACAAAACGTGTTCCCTCGAACGCGCCCAAGTACTTAACAAATGAGGGAAGTGAAGAATCATGCAGGGTGAAAATGTAGATACAATGTAACAGAAATCTTCTGTTCATTATTTGTATTGTAATGGGTTGATCCTTTAATGTTACAGGACTCCATTTGGTCCATAATATCTTCCTCATTGTCGTAGTGGACCATATTCGATCATTCTCAATGTGTTTTCTTACCTTCCAACGATAAACAACCGTTTGCATGTGCATACCCTAGTGGATTTGAGTAGCGGCAATCTGATTGGCCAGTGAGAGAGGTGGACGTGTGCAGGACGCAAACCAGATAAATGAATACAGCAGTGTTGATCTCGGCATGTACAGAGGAGGCACGTATGACCATCCCGTGTCCACTTGGCCGCCCATCTGGCAGGCTTCCCTCCCAGGGGGCAATGGGGCCATGGAGTGACTGACCTCCTACAGGTATTACACATTGATGTGTAAGCATCGCTGGTGGTTAACTGCTCACTGCGTAATCACAGCAGCAAGGACACCGTCTCTTTCATTTTTTTAATTTAACCTTTATTTTACTCTTGAACAAATGTTGTGTAATGTTTCTTTCAACCTCATTGATTTCTCCGTGAACTACCTCCTCAAGGTCTCTCCACACATGGTTTCTGGCACGCGTATTTAGACTTTTTAGCCATAAACTTGTTATTCCGCTGTGACCATAGAACACAAACGCCAGAAAAACTAGCACAGGGGATACTTGAGTTCTGACATCTTGATAGGATCAGATTACTGGAAGGTTAAGGTTGATGGCAAATGTTTCCATTTCTGTGCAAAACAATCCTCAATAAGTTGAGATAGGCCTACTGTAAATTATGTAACTAGTTTATCACTGTTATGTTGTAAAAATGACTCCACCACAACAGAAGTCCTTTTCCTGATTCTAATTTAGAAGGGGACTGGTAACCCCTCAGAGCCTGGTTCCTCTCTAGGTTTCTTCCTAGGTTTTTGCCTTTCTAGGGAGTTTTTTCTAGCCACCGTGCTTCTACATCTGCATTGCTTGCGGTTTGGGATTTTAGGCTGGGTTTCTGTATAGCACTTTGTAACATTGGCTGAAGATTGATTGAATACTAGTGAAAAAACAAAAACGTGAACCCCTTTGGGTCCCCAGGACTAGGACTGAGAAACAGTTAGACTGTAATTTACTGTGGTACCTGACAATAAAGATAATGCTTTTTTGAGTAGAAATGTCAACAAGCTGGCTTAGGTATAATATGTCATGTTGAATAGCATTTTCAAATAGTACCAGCATTCCTAAACTGGTATTTCTCAAATGTTTGTGTCAACCTGTGGACAACATGTATTAAAAATGCTTATCAAAAACATCAATGTGACCTCTTCCTTTTCACATTTCATTCAGGGATCCGGTATTAACCAAGGGCATGGAGAAGACGTGCATTTAGAAGACATTAATGAATCTATTATACACTGTGGTGGGTCCAGGGGGGCACAAAGTAGTGGGTTTTAATTGCATTTGATTTCCATGTACTCTTTATGACAGAATGTAAAAATTAGGTGAAATCAAACTTCTCAGAAGGCACAGAAATGGTAGAAGGACCAACGGTATCCTATTAAAGGCTCATTCTGTCAACACAGACTAAATAACTCTTACACTCACTGACTGTTTGATTTGACTATCCTTGTGGGGACCAGAAGTCCTCAAAGGTTATAGTAAAACAAGGAACACAAGGAGAAAGGCTAATTTAGACCTCGGGGTTAGGTTTCAGGTTACAATTAGTGTTAGGGTTTGGTGTTAGGGTTAGGTTTCAGGTTACAATTAGTGTTAGGGTTTGGTGTTAGGGTTAGGTTTCAGGTTAGGGGTTTCGGGTTAAATAATATTTTGAATGGGAATCAATTGTTTGGTCCCCACAAGAATAGTAAAACAAACGTTTGCATGTGTGTGTCATCTGGTGATCCCTGCAGGGCATCTCGTCATGTTTTCTGAAACTACAGTCATTGTGCCACCTACTGGATACAGGGCTGACTGTAGCCCATGCAGGGCCTTATTCATAAAGCATTTCAGGGTAACATTAGGAGTGCTGATCAGATCTATGATCAGATTTGCCTTTTAAAATCATATCACAAGATTGGATGGACAGGGGGGGGACCTGATCCTAGATTAGCATTCCTACTCTGAGATGCCTCATTTTTATTTTATTTAACTAGGCAAGTCAGTTAAGAACAAATTCTTATTTACAATGACAGCCTACATTGTTAGCCATAGTAGTACAGTGCCCCTGGAGCAAATTGCTCAAGGGCACATCAACATATTTTTCACCTTGTCAGCTCAGGTATTCAAACCAGTGACCTTTCAGTTACTGGCCCAAAGTTCTAACCACTAGGCTACCAGCACCCTCATGGATACCAGCCCTGGCTCAAATAAATACATTTGGATTTAACATTCAGTGTCCCTTGCCCCAAATGACTAATTGCGCACACTGTCAACGCATATTGGCTGTAGTGTAGATTAACAGTGTAACAGTCAGTGGCGACCCGTCATTCAGTGCAGGTGGGACAGAGCCCCACCTGTTTTGAGCCCCACCCGTTTTGCTGAAAAAACCCCCCCAAAAAACTTTGTATCCTGTTTTGCATGTTATTTTGGCATTAATACATATCAGTTTGCAAACAATGTAAAAAATAACTAAAAATAGAATCATTGAGTTAATAAAGCCGCATATAAACATGGTCTCTTTTTTGTTTTCTTGAGTAAGGCAGCTCCAAAATGCAGGTGTTTCAGCCTAGATCAGTGCTTTCTGTGGTGGTGGGGCAGCCAGCGGAACACCGCAAAATCTAAGCTCAATGTCATTGGCCACAGATAAAATGCTGTCAAATCACGTTATATCTATCTTAACTTTGATTGGACTGATCATACTTTCAAAATCTTAGCTAGCAAGCTAGCAGTCATCATCATGAATCAAGTCGACAATCTGGCAAATCCTTTACAATCCTTGTCATATGAAGAAAAATTATGAAATTATCGATTATTGGACAAACATTACACAACAAGTTGGAAATCGCAAATTCACCAATAAGTGGTTTGGAAGAAATCAGTGGCTAACTGCAAGCATTACAAAGCAATCACTAGCCTTCAGTGGAGTAGGTGTGTGACCCAAGTCTGGGTTTAAGGTTCTCTTTCCCAATTTTAAAAGGATAAACATTCAACATTGGCCATACTGCGTTCAAAACAACTGGAAGCTTGGAACTGGGAAATCTCAGACTTCAGTGAGCTCAAGACAACTGGGAATTCCAACTGGGAACTCCAACTTGGAAAATACGTTTTGAACAGTCATCCAACTCAGAATTCCAAGTCGGGAACTCGTGCCTCTTTCTAGAGCTCCGACCTGAAGATCACTGACGTCATGATTCAACCTTGTTTTTTTCCGAGTTCCCAGTTGTCTTGAGAGCAGCATAAATCCAGAGAATGCCAGACTTTGATGACAAAATTTGCCCACGAAAGACTGCCACGCAAACTTATAAATTCTATAATATGCCAGGGAGATATGTATACTGTAGCTAAGAGAGTAATACTAAGTGTATGTTTATGTAGTAAAGCTGTCACCCTAATCATTTGTTCCGTTTTCCCCTCATAACTTAGCCTACTGTTCTGACTTGGTGGTGAACATGTAGCCTATAACCTGTTTAAGAGAAATGTAATCATTGAGTATTGTAAGCGCTTTTATTGTCTGCTTATATGCCCACTTTATTTATCCTACGGTTCTGACTTGGTGTACAGGGAGAACACTGTAAGAACGGCCCATGTTCTGAATTCTGTCGTTGTACATTTCAAAAGTGCTGAACAAATAGTTATATTGAATACGTCCATCCTAGCTCGCTCATTAATGTCTTAATCTAAATTACAGATTGCCTCTTATCCGCTTGTCGTTCCCTTATGCCATAGTTTGTACATCTAAATTGTCAGTAGAAACCAGATTTGTTTAAGCAAGTCAGCCATATCAGCTATGTTTTTTTAAAGGCAGTAAATGAGGCTGAATGAACTGTTTCACTGCCAGACAAGGCTCCTCTGATAGCCAGGTGTAGCAGTGGTAAGGTGCTGGGACTCTGCTGTTGGGACTCTACTGTTGGGACAGCTTTATGTCGGCCCTAACAGTGTGTGGGCACCGTTTGTCACCGTTATTATGCAATTAATGTATTGTTTAGTGTTGTGTTGTGTAGTGGCTTTGCTGGCATGCATCTAAAAAACTGGTGACAAACGGTAACAGTAGCACCACCCACTGGATTAGTAGCCTATTGTATGGCATGAATGAAAAAGGCCTACAGCAAGTTTGTCAATTCCACTTGTGGCAGAAAGCAGCCAAGGCACTTATATTATGAAACATGGTGTGTCAGGCTCAGTCAATCATATCCTGTTGCATCTAAAACATAAAGGTAACTGTGTAAAATGATTTTGAAATACAGTGGTGTAAAGTACTTAAGTAAAGATACTTTAAAGTACTACTATAAGTAGTTTTTTGGGGAATCTGTACTTTACTATTTATATTTTTGACAACTTATATTTTTGACTATTTTTACTTTTACTTCAGTACATTCCTAAAGAAAATATTGTACATTTTACTCCATACATTTTCCCTGACAACCAAAAGTATCCGTTACATTTCTAATGCTGGACAGAAAAATTATAAAATTCAAGCACTTATCAAGAGAACATGTCGTCATCCCTACTGCCTCTGGCCTGGCGGACTCACTAAACACAAATGCATCTTTTGTAAATAATGTCTGAGTGTTGGAGTGTTCCCTTGGCTATCTGTAAATGATGTCTGAGTGTTGGAGTGTTCCCTTGGCTATCTGTAAATAATGTCTGAGTGTTGGAGTGTTCCCCTGGCTATCTGTAAATAATGTCTGAGTGTTGGAGTGTTCCCCTGGCTATCTGTAAATAATGTCTGAGTGTTGGAGTGTTCCCTTGGCTATCTGTAAATAATGTCTGAGTGTTGGAGTGTTCCCCTGGCTATCTGTAAATGATGTCTGAGTGTTGGAGTGTTCCCCTGGCTATCTGTAAATGATGTCTGAGTGTTGGAGTGTTCCACTGGCTATCTGTAAATGATGTCTGAGTGTTGGAGTGTTCCCCTGGCTATCTGTAAATGATGTCTGAGTGTTGGAGTGTTCCCCTGGCTATCTGTAAATGATGTCTGAGTGTTGGAGTGTTCCACTGGCTATCTGTAAATGATGTCTGAGTGTTGGAGTGTTCCCCTGGCTATCTGTAAATAATGTCTGAGTGTTGGAGTGTTCCCCTGGCTATCTGTAAATGATGTCTGAGTGTTGGAGTGTTCCCCTGGCTATCTGTAAATGATGTCTGAGTGTTGGAGTGTTCCCCTGGCTATCTGTAAATAATGTCTGAGTGTTGGAGTGTTCCCCTGGCTATCTGTAAATGATGTCTGAGTGTTGGAGTGTTCCCCTGGCTATCTGTAAATGATGTCTGAGTGTTGGAGTGTTCCCCTGGCTATCTATACATTTTAAAAACAAGAAAAAAGGTTCTGTCTGCTTTGCTTAATATAAATAATTTAAAATGATTTATACATTTACTTTTGATACTTAATTATATTTAAAACCAAATACTTTTAGACTTTTACTGAATAATTATTTTACTGACTGACTAACTTTTACTTGAGTAACTTTCTATTAAGGTATCTATACTTTTACTCAAGTATGACAATTGGGTACTTTATCCACCACTGCTGAAATAATAGGCCTAATAATAGTGAAGTGATAGTGAAGTAGGTCTAGAGTTTTGTTACAGTAGCCTTTTCAGTGTCTATTATTTTATTGAGCAACAATCCAAACGTTTGATGACCCGACAGTTTCATCACCGCCACAGAATCCCCGCTTCAACGTGGCTGGGGACAGCGTGAAGCAGGAAGCCACAGCGACAGACCTTTTTCTATTGTCGCTGTCATGTTTCATTTGAACCATTAGCCTAGACATTTGATGTTGACATTTGGTAGAGAAAACTTGCAATTTATAGCGTCTTTTAATTTTGATAAATCATTTACGTGCGTAGGATGACTTCCCTCTACGAAGAGAATGATCCAAATTCCTCGGAGCTTGTGGAAGGTCTTGGTCAAGAGAACAGTCAAGAGGAGTTTGACTTTTCATACCTGTTTTTGTACAACCCGTCTGAGGATGACTTTCAGGGGAATGAAGGTAAGGATGCGAGCATTTTCCAGAAGTCAATCAATAATGTGTTACGATAAATATTTTGAGGTAAAAATAATAAAGGTTTAAATTGGAGTTTATAAAAAAAATGTTTTTATTTACAAAACAAAAGTAGCCTTATCATATAATCATATTTTGTACAGTACTCAGAAAAGGCTACAGTCACAAAACGAAATGTAAAAGAATATATTTCAATGAGCTTTTTCTTGCTTGTACAAATCCATGGTTTTGTGATTGAGTTTATAGCCAGGTTGAACCAGTGGGGAATGATGGAGTCACTGTCAATTTAGCTTACATACTATTTTAGGAACATGTTTCCTATTATTGCTTGTAATTGCCTGATCTCCATAAATAAATAATTGATAACAAAATTCATAAGAACAAAAAATATTGTCACTAAAATGGAAGGCGTATGGTAATTAGTCAAACAAAAAAATCCCCATTCAGATCCTGAAATGGTGCAATCCATGATGCACTCGCCTAAATCAGTACTCTCTTCATTCTTACATATTCTTTACAGACAACTCAGGGGTTCCCCCTCACGATGGTCACAACCCTCCATCTATGGTGCCCTACCCTTGTGACGACAGTTCCAGTTGTGCCCCTACAACCTCCAGCCAGTCCTCCTACTACCATGGGCCTGTCACTGACTACCTGTCTGGGCCTGGGTTTAACTCGCTGGATTTCCCCTCCAGGCCAAGTGGTGCTCCCTCCCACAGCCCCAGGATTGAGATCACCCCGTCTGGGGACCCTCACCGGACTCAGCCCCTGGATGCCAGCCCCAGATCCACAGCCCTGACTGTGCCTGGCTATGAGAACACAGCCTATCGAGAGCCCCAGTGCCTAAGCCCTGGCAGCAGCAACTCCTCCACGGGCTGGCTGTCCGAAGCCTGCTCTCCCTGGACCTCGCCTTGTGTATCGCCCAGTGGTGGTGGGGGCGCGGTGGGCTTGACCACCTTGGACCACCTCCAGGGCATCCACATGTCCTCAGCTCACTCCTCCCCAGGGACCTCTCCGCGCACCAGCATCACAGAGGAGACTTTCCTTGTACTGCAGAGTCAGAAGTCATCCTCCCCCCACTCCCATACCCACCCGCGCTCTCGCTCCGCCTCTCCCCAGGGAAAACGCACCTACGATCAGTACAGCGGCCCCAGCCTGGGGACCACCAGCCAGCAGCAGCGCTCCCGGAGCCCCAGCCCCTCACCCAACCACCCCCAAGGACCTCAGGCCCAGGCTGACCCCCAGGCAAATGCCCCTCAGCAGGTTCCCAGCCTTGAAGAGGTGTTGAGCAGCCTCAGCTCCAGCCTGCCCAGAGCAGTGCCCTCCAAGATAGTGCGGCCCAGTGTGGAGTGCTACACGTACAGAGAGAGCCAGGGTGATGGCTGTGTGCACCCCACGGAGCAGGGGAGGAGAGGCAGAGCTGGGGCTGAGACCTACACCCTCCCTACATCTGTTTGGCCAGTTCCACTAGCCTACGGCGCCTTCAGGTACAATGTACTATGTTAATGATGATGACTCTGTAATGACAGGCTATGTGAAGAAGCAGTATTAGGAAAACCTTATTTCATTTGAAATTGTGATTTCATGTTCTGATACGTGTTTTGTAATTTTGTGTGTGTGTTATGGCAGGAAATGTTACACCAAAGATCTAACACCGCTATAACCAGTGTTATCTAACACCGCTATAACTCTCTCTCTCTCTCTCTCTCTCTCTCTCTCTCTCTCTCTCTCTCTCTCTCTCTCTCTCTCTCTCTCTCTCTCTCTCTCTCTCCTCTTCAGTAGCATCCCTGTGACATCTCTGCCCCCTCTAGATTTGCAATTGCCCAGTCACTCCGACCAGTATGAGCTCTGTCTGGAGCAGCAGCCCAAGCAGCACCACCGGGCCCACTACGAGACCGAGGGCAGCAGGGGAGCAGTCAAGGCACCGGGCGGAGGACACACCGTGGTTCAGGTACTGGGGGAGGGGAGGGGGGGGGGAGGGGATGTTTGAATGTGTAAATGTATAGTGCAGATTATACTCCCGTGTGTATAAATATATACCTGTGGTGGTATTTCCTTGCCCAGCTAAAATATGTAAATGAACATCCTTGTATCAGCCTGCATTATTATGACTACACCCTTTCAACCACAAAACCAGCACAGCACAGTTCAACCTACAGAGGGCCATTTAACATATGAAGTTCGGTACCTTGGTTCGGTTTCCTGGAGTGTTTGTGAGAATTTGAGTTTTTACAAGACCTGACAATAACCGTTTCAAGATTATCATTTCTACATGATATCAGTAAATTAGCTTGTTTATAACAGGCAAAAAGTTATACCTAGCACCTCATAATACCTAGTACTCTGGTCTTGGATCTTGGGTACCAAACACTCTTGGATCCAGATCTTACAGGGGATACAAGTTATTTGCTACAATGTTCTATTCAAGTAGTTTGAGAGTAAGAGTCCTAAGTAAAAGAGAGGAAGACTCCCTGTTGAAATAGAAGTTAAATAAATACATCTCACACTCAAAACCTGCTGGAATTTCCCTCCTTTAATGACAAATGTTTTCCATGTAAAGGTGAACACTTTCAACTCATCTCATCTCCAGCAGGCTCTAGCAATTGAGGCTTGGATCGAGGTTTACTTTGAACTGATGGAAAATCCATTCAGGGACATATTGACTAAGCCATGTTGGTTTTGATGTATAGTTACTAACAGAGTGAGCGGTCTTCTCATTCCGTGACGTGAAAGGCATCTCTGGGTCCAGGGCAACAGTAGCAATGCTAACCATCAGCCATCTGCTACATATGCAAATAATTATATCGGAAGTTGGCCCTTCAAGACCTATGAAGTCATTTTCCTTCATTATGTAACAGATAAGAACTGTGATATTGTTGGAGATATTTAAACCTCAATGTTCCCTAAGTAATTATAGATGTCTCTGATTTCAACGTTTAAATATGTTGATGGGTAGGTGTCTAGAATGAGTTGTGCTACTGTGGATAACACGTTAGAATGAGGTGCACAGTTCGAAATTATCAAAATTAGCCAGAGATATTATTATTTACCGTCATGTATAAAAACTAAACTAAACTTAAGCTTAGCTTAAACTTCTAAAAAAATCAAAGTATGTCAGATGTTTTTTTACCTTAAAAAGCAGTCTAATGTCCACATTCTACGCCATTGATTGTGTAGATCCAGCTTTGCATCAACCCCAGATGAATGGAAAAGATAAGCATCGGGTAAGATTGGGAAATGACATGGTGCTTCTCATTTCTGTTTATTTTGGGTTGTGGCATGTAGGTGGATCTACACAATAGCAGGCTTGGGAGGTGGACTTATCTCAACATAAGTCCAGTATTGACGTCTGAAAACATCTGTCAAACTTTTATTTTGGAGTATAATGTCCCTTTAAATATCTGAAACACTGTTCACCCCAGCATCTTTGTTGTTGTTTCTGTTCTGTGGTTGAAACAGAGGTAAAACTGTTTGTTTGTTTGATGTTGACAGCTTCATGGGTACAGAGGCACAGCTCCACTGGGTCTGCTGTTGTTCATCGGAACGGCTGACAAGAGGCTCCTTAAGCCCCATGCCTTCTACCATGTGCACCGCATCACGGGCAAAACTGTCACCACCCCCAGCAACGAGATAATGGTCAACGGCACCAAGGTCCTGGAGATCCCTCTGGAGCCCAAGAACAACATGAGAGCAGTGTAAGGAGAGCAGTCACAGAGACAGTACAGTACAGTACACTACACACACACACACAGATGTTTTCAGAGCTAGGTTATAAAATAATGAATCAAATAAATGTTCACTTCCCATGTAAAGGATTGACTGTGCTGGGATTCTAAAGCTGAGGAACGCTGACATCGAGCTGAGGACAGGAGAGACAGACATTGGACGAAAGAATACCTGTGTCCGCCTGGTCTTCCGGATCCATATTCCTCATCCAGGAGGACAGTATGTCTCTCTTCAAGTGGCCTCCCTTCCCATTGAATGTTGTAAGTTAACTTGCAAGTAATAATAATAATAATAATAATAATAATAATAATAATAATAAAAATAATAGTAATCTACAGAGCGATTTAATCCAAACATTTTCTTCAGTAATGTGCGTTATAAGGAGGGGATTATATAACTGGATTTTAGTGAACTGCCTTCCGGTCTATTTGAAATGTTAGTTATTTTGCTCACAGCCATTTGCTCGAGCCAAATGTCACCCTCAGAATGTGACTCATGTTCTCCTATGGTTGTTCTAATGTTCTCCTAATGATGTCCTACTGTGGTTCCACAGCCCAGAGGACGGCCCACCAGCTTCCCACTGTAGAGTGCCAGGACGTAGAGCACTGCTCGGTTCTAGGGGGACAGCAGATGATACTGACCGGACAGAACTTCACCTCTTATTCCAAGGTGGTGTTCACGGAGAAGACACCTGGTGAGGAATTTACAATCAATCACTCAATCAAATATATAAAGCCCTTTTTACATCAGCGGTTGTGCTTTACAGTAACCCGGCCTAGACTCCAAAGATTAAACAAAAGCAAGTAATTGTATCTAGCAATGGCATACTATACACTGCCTTTAGTAATGTTTGGCTTCATGGTAGTAAATTATAGAAATGGGCTAAGCCAGGAGGTTTTTGTCTATTGGCTCCTCTGAGTCTTTTCTTTGTACAGCACTAATTAGCCTTCCACGAGCCTTGGCTTGTATGAACCGGAACGGATCATAGGCACAGGATCAGCGTTTTTTGTACCATGAGGCAGTTTGATGTACAAGTACACCCCCTGGACAGGGCACTAGTCTATCACTGGAAAGGACACCCCCTGGACAGGGCACTAGTCTATCACTGGAAAGGACACCCCCTGGACAGGGCACTAGTCTATCACTGGAAAGGACACCCCCTGGACAGGGCACTAGTCCATCACTGGAAAGGACACCCCCTGGACAGGGCACTAGTCTATCACTGGAAAGGACACCCCCTGGACAGGGCACTAGTCTATCACTGGAAAGGACACCCCCTGGACAGGGCACTAGTCCATCACTGGAAAGGACACCCCCTGGACAGGGCACTAGTCTATCACTGGAAAGGACACCCCCTGGAAAGGGCACTAGTCTATCACTGGACAGGACACCCCCTGGACAGGGCACTAGTCCATCACTGGAAAGGACACCCCCTGGACAGGGCACTAGTCTATCACTGGAAAGGACACCCCCTGGAAAGGACACTAGTCTATCACTGGACAGGACAGCCCCTGGACAGGGCACTAGTCTATCACTGGACAGGACACCCCCAATCTACAGTGCATTTGGAAAGTATTCAAACCCCTTGATTTTCCAAATTTTGTTACATTACAGCCTTATGCTAAGATGTATTAAATAGTTGTTTTACCTGCATCAATCTACCCACAATACCCCATAATGTCAACACAAAAACTGGCTTCATTTTCTTTGTGCAAATTTATAAAAAATAAAAAACGTAAATATTACATTTACATAAGTATTCAGACCCTTTACTCAGTACTTTATTAAGTATTCAGACCCTTTACTCAGTACTTTATTAAGTATTCAGACCCTTTACTCAGCACTTTGGTGAAGCACCTTTGGCAGCGAAGTCTTCTTGGGTATGACGCTACAACCTTGGCACACCTGTATTTGGGGAGTTTCTCCCATTCTTCTCTGCAGATCCTCTCTGTCAGGTTGGATGGGGAGCATCGCTGCACAGCTATTTTCAGGTCTCTCTAGAGATGTTCGATCGGGTTCAAGTCCGGGCTCTGGCTGGGCCACTCAAGGACAGTCAGAGACTTGTCCCGAAGCCACTCCTGCGTTGTCTTAGCTGTGTGCTTAGGGTCGTTGTCCTGTTGGAAGGTGAACCTTCGCCCCAGTCTGAGGTCCTGAGCACTCTGGAGCAGGTTTTCATCAAGGATCTCTCTGTACTTTGCTTCATTCATCTTTCCCTCGATCCTGACTAGTCTCCCAGTCCCTGCCGTTGAAAAACATCCCCACAGCATGATGCTGCCACCACCGTGCTTCACCGTAGGGATGGTGCCAGGTTTCCTCCAGACCTGACGCTTGGCATTCAGGGCAAAAAGTTCAATCTTGGTTTCATCAGACCAGAGAATCTAGTTTTTCATCTTTAGGTGCCTTTTGGCAAACTCTAAGCGGGCTGTCACGTGCCTTTTACTGAGTAATGGCTTCCGGTGGAGTGCTGCAGAAATGGTTGTCCTTCTGGAAGATTATCCCATATACACAGAGGAAATCTGGAGCTCTCAGAGTGACCATGGGGTTCTTGGTCACCTCCCTGATCAAGGCCCTTCTCCCCCGATTGCTCAGTTTGTGCCTTTCCAAATGATGTCCAGTCAATTGAATTTACCACAAGTGGACTCCAATTAAGTTGTAGAAACATCAAGGATGATCAATGGAAACAGGATGCATCTGAGCTCAATTTTGAGTCTCATAGCAAAGGTTCTGAATACTTATGTAAATAAGGCATGTTTTTTATTTGAAAAAAATTCAAAAAAACTGTTTTCGCTTTGTCATTATGGGGTATTGTGTGTAGAATGATGATGAAATGTTTTTATTGAATCCATTTTAGAATAAGGCTGTAACGTAACAAAATGTGGAAAAACACAAGGGGTCTGAATACTTTCTGAATGCACCGTATCTCCGTAATGCTGAATGCCAAGCAGCAATACACCGGGTACCATTTTTCCAGTCTTTAGTATGACTCTAAAATCCCAACCTTCCAACCTCAGACACTCAAACCACAAGGTTACTGAGTTTGTACAGCAGAAGTTGATAACTATTTTGGAACATTTGCTCTTATTTTTTCTCTCTCTTTCCATTGTGCTCCGTTGTGATCCAGAATTACTGTACTGCATGTTCTAGAACCAACCAGCTCATCTATGACCTGCTTAGATTTGTATAGATTACTGGTCTCAATGGACTGGTCTCCTAGCTCTCCGTCATCACCATGGCAATATAATGCAACGCTTTATTTCTTTACATAGCATGGATATGATGATAATTGTCTAGTTTGTTTATTTGTATTCCCATCTTGTTTGAATATTGCCAAAGCAACCGATAGTGCCTTAGGTATTGTACAGAGCAGTGAGATGTCTCGTCCTGTCATAACACACTGACTGCAATACAGGAAGATCATTCACAACAAGGCACTACTCCCAAGTTGAAAAAGTCACAAAATAGGGACTGCACTGCACGTGCTCAAACGACTAGATCAGAAAGTTCTGTAATATTAAATCATATGCCATTTTAGGAGACCGTTTTTCTCAAAAGAAGTGTATGTATGTGATTCCTGTGGGAATTGAAGCCATGATCTTAGCATGGCCAGCGCTACGCTCTTACTGACTGAGCCACATAGGACCTACTTATTGCAATTATTCATTTCCATCATCGTAATGTCATTACAGGATTATGATGCCTCTGTAGAGTGTCACGCTACAATGTGTGGGTGCAGAATATACCATTATGAGTTTGTAAACTGCTCTCTTGTTTACCATGTGGTTTAGTGTGAGAGGATGTGGTTAGACAAACATAGATACCATCTCCAAGCAGAGAGAGATTTTTTTGTCTCACTTTACTCAAAATATGGGCGGTGAGCAGTAGGTAAACGTTGAGATAGGAATATACGAGAGCAGTGATGACAGAGAATGTTTACTGATACTGCCTACGTGCCAGTTACTGAGAAGGAATGGGGGTGGATAGGGGCTTTTCATAAAACCTCACTACCTTGAGTTACATATGCTTTCTTAACATCCTGAGTATGAAACATGTAATTGCTAAGTTTGTTGCTGCCAACACATTACTGGGTATGTTTGTGCCATTTGTGAATGTTTTAAATCTAGAAGGTTCCACGTGACTCTAAATACACCAGCTAGCTCCTGTTTAGAAGGTTCTAGATAGATAGATAGATAGATAGATAGATAGATAGATAGATAGATAGATAGATAGATAGATAGATAGATAGATAGATAGATAGATAGATAGATAGATAGATAGATAGATAGATAGATAGATAGATAGATAGATAGATAGATAGATAGATAGATAGATAGATAGATAGATAGATAGATAGATCTAAATTACTTTATCAAGCAGCCACGAAAACACAGGGCAGGTGCAAAATGCCAAAACGAAATACACAAAAGACAGATACACAATATATTATACATAGTCTGGAGTGCATAAAGCTATAGAAATGCATTGCATAGTATGAGTGAATGACTGAATATGTACACTATACATTGTTATAGTGTTTGTTAGGTGAAAAAATTATACAATTATTGCACGTTATAAAAAAAAAAACTGCATGGTTAACTATACAGGTCAATGGCAGAGAAAGATACTTAAATAGCTAAAAGCTCGTATGATATAAGTTTACTTAATATACAGACTGGTTAAATGTACAGGTAAATTTATATTTGCATGGTTAAATTAACTGTACAGGTAAATGACAGGAAGAGATACTTAAATAGCTAAATGTGTCTATGATATAATTTAGGGTAATAATAGTAATTCCTTTAAAATATAGTCCTTAGAACTGGGTTAATTACAGATAAATGCACGTATTGCACATTCGATATACTAAATGCAATGAAAATATGTTCCATGTGACTCTAAATACACCAGATAGCTCCTGTTTTAGATACTAAATACACCAGCTAGCTCCTGTTTTAGATACTAAATACACCAGCTAGCTCCTGTTTTAGATACTAAATACACCAGCTAGCTCCTGTTTTAGATACTAAATACACCAGATAGCTCCTGTTTTAGATACTTGTATTTCCAGTTTTCCTACTGTAGCTGCCTTCACATCCCTCTCTGCTAATTTATTCCAATAATGGAAATGGTAATACTGCACTTGCGTTGTGTTTCTTTCAGATGGGCTGCAATTTTGGGAAGCGGAAGCATCAGTAGACCGAGACAAAAGCCAATCAGTGAGTTACCGTCCTAACATCTTTTTGAACAGTGATATTAAAATACTACTGGCTATATAAAGTACTACCTAACTCCTCTTCTTCTACATATATACACTATATATACAAAAGTATTTGGACAACCCTTCAAATTAGTAGATTTGGCTATTTCAGCCACACCCGTTGCTGAAAGGTGTATAGAATTGAGCACACAGCCATGCAATCTCCATAGGCTAATATTGGCAATAGAATGGCCTTACTGAAGAGCTCAGTAACTTTCAACGTGGCACCATCATAGGATGCCACCTTTTCAACAAGTCAGTTCGTCAAATTTCTGCCCTGCTAGAGCTGCCCCGGTCAACTGTAAGTGTTGTTATTGTGAAGTGGAAACGTCTAGGAGCAACAACGGCTCTGCCACGAAGTGGTAGGCCACACAAGCTCACAGAACGGGACCGCTGAGTGCTGAAACGCCTGTTCTCAGTTTACTCACTACCGAGTTCCAAACTGCCTCTGGAAGCAACGTCAGCACAAGAATTGGTCGTCAGGAGCTTCATGAAATGGGCACACAAGCCAAAGATCATCATGTGCAATGCCAAGCGTTGGCTGGGGTGGTGTACAGCCTGCCGCCATTGGACCCTGGAGCAGTGGAAACATGTTCTCTGGAATGATTATTCACACTTCACCATCTGGCAGTCCAACAGACAAATCTGAGTTTGGCGGATGCCAGGAGAACACTACCTGCTGCAATACATAACTGTAAAGTTTGGGGCTGTTGTTCATGGTTCGGGTTCGGCTCCGTATTTCTAGTGAAGGGAAAGCTTAATGCAACATCATAAAATCAAATTCTAGACAATTCTGTGCTTCCAACTTTGTGTCAACAGTTTGGGGAAGGCCCTTTCCTGTTTCAAGATGACAATGCCCCTCTGCACAAAGCGAGGTCTATACAGAAATGGTTTGTCGATATCGGTGTGGAAGAATTTGACTGGCCTGCACAGAACCCTGACCTCAACCCTATCGAATACCTTTGGGATGAATTGGAACGCCGACTGCGAGCCAGGACTAAACGCGCAACCTCACTAATGCTCGTGGCTGAATGGAAGCAAGTCCCTGCAGCAATGTTCCAACATCTAGTGGAAAGCCTTCCCAGAAGAGTGGAGGCTCTTATAGCAGCAAAGGGGGGGACCATTTCATATTAATGCCCATAATTTTGGAATGAGATGTTTGACAAGCAGGTGTCCACATACATTTTGGTCATGTAGTGTATCTCACACAGCCTCAGTATAGAGATATGGTATTTCCACACTGTCGCCTAGTGATACTCTCAGTGATACTCTCTATGACAAATGACTGATGTTCTACTGTACCATATTATATCAAGAGCATGCTGTTTGTGGAGATCCCTCCATATCGAGATCCCACCATTTATCACGCGTCTAAAGTTCACTTCTGTGTGATCAACGGGAGGAGGAAACGCAGTCAGGCTCACCACTTCACCTACACTCCTTTAATAGGTGAGTCCATCCATTTTGTCTTCATTAGAACTGGATACGGCCACACCTTAAATTGCAGTAACTTTTATCACTATCCCATTGCGTACAATTTAAAGTGATAGTTCCCCCAAATTATAAAATGACATATTGACAATCAGTGCCGCCTCTGCCTAAACGCAGATTACGTGGCGTGCTGCGTGTAGGAAGTCAGCCGGGTCTGAACTTATTGTTGAGAGATAGCATAATAGAATACACAACGTGCAATTTCGTGTTATGTCAGTCACTGACAGTCAATCAATTAGCCATGTCAAGTCAAGGCACGTGCCCAGGGGCAACCTAACCCTAGAACGCTAGAGGACCTTTTGTTAATAATACATCATTTTGTAATTTGTGTGAACTACCCATTTAACTTGTTTTTAGCACCAACTGTCATTTTTAACTCAGATCATCCAGTCTAATTCCGATTTACTGTTCGTTTCAGTTCCCGCCATTAAAACGGAACCCGTAGATGACTTCCAGTTTGGCCAGATGGGTTTTACTGTGTCCCAGATCCTAGGGGTATCACCCAAGTCCTACCACCACACCCCCAGTAGCCACCTCAACCCTAATAGCCACAAGGCTGGCATGACAACCGTGGCATCCTGCCAGCAGGTGAGCCACTACGACTCCATTGTCAGAGTGTCAGCCTATCGACAACAAGACCCATCTGTCCATTACCCCAGTAAAAGCAGAAGCCTGGGTAGCAGCCCTGTTCTGTATCAAGATATGAACCACCACCACCCGGTGATGATTCACTGTGGCTCCCCATCTCAGATGTCCTATATCGGTAGCCAGCACTACTCCACCCTAGTATCCCAATCTTTCCGCCCCTCTCACTCTGCCACCAATCAGCGAGATGTCAACGTTGCAGTCCCATTGGCCCAACACCAGCATGTCACCATGTTGGGTGATGGGTACCGGGCTGCAGCTTCATCAAGGAAGGTTGGTGCCTCGCCAGAGGCCTGTTCGTCAGAATGCCAGTACCAGGGCTTCATGCAGATGGAGGTGCCGGTCTTGGACAGGTCTCCACAACTACCACCACGACATAGCCCTACCCTGGCCCAGAGGGGTCCAATAACAGGGAGCCAGAGTGGGCCAGTCCTGGAGAAGGTGACAGTCAAGCAAGAAAACCTGAACCAAGCCTATCTGGATGATGGTGAGTGAAAAACATATTTGGTACTGCAGACATGTACTGTACCCCATGTAGGCTTGGGCATTTATACCATATACTGGGGTATTTTGAAACGGTATGATACGGATGGTATGATTTTCAATACCGTTTAATTTAAAATAAATAAAAACCAAATGTATATTATCTTTCTGTGTTGAGGCCAGTCTCCAACCCCCCCTATAAATCAGATGTGTTCTTTTTGGCCAGTATATGCGGTGCTTTGTTTAAAATGCACTGTCCGCTCTCCATTGAGGCTTTCCCAAGTTGACACACAAGAGACCTAACAGACTCAGATCACTCGGTCAGATCACGGTTCGAGCCTCTGATTGGACAGTGAAACACACGCGCTCACACCTGCAGGCGACGTGCAGATGTTTCATTTCTCTCTCATACCGTCATGGTTGAAGCCAGCGTATATTCCTACTATTTATGTGTCCAGGTTAAACGTGGGACGTCCCTCATTATAAACAAACAGTCGGTTAACTTCATGGTTATTGCATCATTTTCAGATCTATTAGAAGTGATTAATAGACAACAGTGTAATTGAACCAGAGATCAAGACATTCATCAGCTAAGATGCAGTGCAAGCTGATAGTATTTTGGACCAAATTGAAGTCAAAATGATTGATGAAATCAAAATGTGTCAGCTGTATGGTGATTTGCGATTCATAACTTACATTTTACCGGTACTACCAGTAGTAGCAGGCCAACCGATAACACCATGACAGAATGTGTTTGAAGTGATGATGCGCTGCAGAGAATAGCTAGCATGTCCAGCAGACTACATCACCAGTGGCACCCACATACTTCACAGCTCCACAATGATGTGATTGACTGTCTCGTGGCAGCCAGACGAGACAATCAAAGGAGGATGTGGTGAGAAGTTACTGGGCTCGAATTTAGCCATGCTTGCTCTATATAGATTGGTGCTTCTAATTGTGCCTGTTGTAAACAACATTTTTTATTTTGATGATGATAAGTTATACTCTATGGCTGGATTTATGTATTTTTTCCAATGCTTCATAAATTTGTCAGACCTAACTTGATTGGCCCTCTTTCTACAAGGCCTAGTCTATGAGAGGCCTAATCATATCAATATGTTGTTAAAGCCTATAGACTATAGAGATGCATTCAGTTAATGATCTCATTATTATGCATCAACATTATAATTTGATTACAATCATTTATTGTCAATCATTCTTGAATTTGTTAGGTTTTACAATTACGTAGATTAATGAACTGATAATACATTCATATATTACTTTTATTTAAACTATTTTTTTAATATGATAGAATATTGCATTCTATTATGCATCATATGTGAATAATGTTCATTAATGTTAATGTTTGATTTGTCTATTAATAATAATTATAATTATAATAATAATCAGCCTGAAATGAAATATTTATCCTATTGTTCATTTTTATCGCTCGCGTCACTTGTCTGGGGGGAAATCCGTTAAACAGTGAATAAATTTTGTCTGGCCTAATAAAATTTCTCAGAGAAATACACTATGTTTATCAAGTAATCTCAAAAAGTCAAATGTCAAAATTAATAGATTCCCTGTTTTCAATACAGCACCCACTCCATTCGAGGATAACGACACTGAGCCTTTTTCTAAAATGTTTTATGAGGTTGGAGAACACATTGGGAGGGATCTTAGACCATTCCTCCATACAGAATCTTTCCAGATCCTTGACATCCTACAGTATGTCTGCACTGGAGTACCAAGAACAGGGTATCCAATCATTTTGACACCTAGCCTTTCTCTGAGCAATTGTATTAGTATAAAATAAAAATATAAAAAATGTGGAGCATAAAATATATCTCAGTATTTGTATTATTTATTTTATACAGTCTGCTCATCTTTATCAAGGGATCTAATAATGTTGGACCCCTCAGTACTTAGAAGGTAGGGTTTAAGGATATATGGGGTTGATTTGGGATTGAGAGTAACTCATTTTACTGGATGCTCTTTTCCAGCTACAGTATGTGGGTCAAAGCTTTAAATAGTCACCAACAAAGCCAATTGATATTGAGTTCTCTATCTGTGTTTGAACCAACACTAAGCCTGAAAAGGTCAGTGAGAGAACACACTATTGATCATGTCAGAATGGATACAATTAGATCCCCCCCCCCCGTAATCGCTAAATGTGCATTGGCATCCGAATAATGAATATTCAGCAAGCCTCCATCATGGCTATACACTCAGGGATGTTGTACAGGAGTCTGACATTACTAGTAGGGCTGGACGATATGGACCAAAAGTCATATCTCAATATGTTGGGGCTGAATGGCGATATACGATATATATCTCGATATTGTTTATGTGGGTTAAATGCTCAGTTGTAAGCCTTTATTTATAAGACATTGATCAAAATAAAGTGCAAATACAGGGTTCCTCTTCCTGTTTGAGAATACAGGGTTCCTCTTCCTGTTTGAGAATACAGGGTTCCTCTTCCTGTTTGAGAATACAGGGTTCCTCTTCCTGTTTGAGAATACAGGGTTCCTCTTCCTGTTTGAGAATACAGGGTTCCTCTTCCTGTTTGAGAATACAGGGTTCCTCTTCCTGTTTGAGAATACAGGGTTCCTCTTCCTGTTTGAGAATACAGGGTTCCTCTTCCTGTTTGAGAATACAGGGTTCCTCTTCCTGTTTGAGAATACACACAGCTGTGTCAATATCAATATGTAAATAAAACATTACATAAATATATACAACAAAAATAGTCACATCTCTGAAAATACTCCTTCAGTTTTTAACAATAACACTGCACTCTTTGAGAGAGGTAGTTAGCAAACCAGACCAAAGACCCCTCAGAGACGTCAATACTCCTTAGCCGGTCCACAAGAATGGAATGGTCTACCGTATCAAAAGCTTTGGCCAAGTCAATAGAAATAGCAACACAACATTGCTTAGAATCAAGGGCAGTGGTGACATCATTGATGAACTTTAAGGTTGCAGTGGCACATCCATAACCTGAGCGGAAACCAGATTGCATACCAGAGAGAATACTATAGACATAAAGAAAGCCAGTCAGTTGATTATTGACAAGTTTTTACAACACTTTTGATAAACAGGACAAAATAGAAATAGGCCTCTAACAGTTAGGATCAGCTTGATCTCCCCCTTTAAATAAAGGACTAACCGTTGCTGCCTTCCAAGCAATGGGAACCTCCACAGAACGGAGAGACAGGTTAAAAAGGTCGGAGATAGGCTTGGCGATGATAGGGGCAGCAACCTTAAAGAAGAAAGGGTCTAAACCATCTGACCCAGAGGTTTTTTTGGGGTCAAGTTTAAGGAGCTCCTCTACCACCTCGGACTGAGTGACCGCCTGCAGGGAGAAACTTTGTAGCGAGGCAGGGGAAAAAGAAGGAGGAGCATCAGGACTAGTCACATTAGAAGGGGTGGCAGATGAGGAAATGTTGGACCGGCAAGGAGGCATGGCTGAGTCAAATAGGAATCCTGACTTAATGAAGTGTTGATTAACGAGCTTCTTGTCAGTAACAACCACATCATAAACTTTTAAGGGACATGGGCAGCTGTGAGGAGGAGGGTTCATTCTCCAGGTCTTGAACCGTTTTCCAGAACTTTTTGGGGTTAGACCCACAGAGAGATAACCTTTCCTTAAAGTAACTAACTTTGGCCTTCCGGATAGCCTGAGTGCACTTATTTCTCATTTGCCTGAACGAGAGCCAGTCAGCCTGAGTAAGCGAGTGCCGAGCCTTTCGCCAAATGCAATTCTTGAGGTGGAGTAACTCTGCAAGATCACGGTCGAACCAGGGGCTGAACCTGTTTTTAATTCTAATTTTCTTAATGGAGGCGTGTTTGTTAACAATACCACTGAAAATATCAAAAAAGAAGGCTCAAGCATCTTCGACAGAGGAGATCAAGCTGATTCTATAAAAATGTATAGGGCAGGTAGGGTACAGGCCGGTGCTGATGGATGACGATAACACCCATCAACAGTCAACAAAGAGTTTATTGAAAGTTAAAACCAGCAAATCAAATTGTTTGGGGATAGACTTGCTGGAGACAACCGAGCACTGAAGGTGATCCTTGGTAAAGATTGCCACTCCCCCACCTTTGGAAGATCTGTCTTGCAGAAAAAGGTTATAACCAGAAAGGTTAACATCAGTATTCAAAACACTCTTCCTTAACCACGTCTCAGTAATGACAAGCACATCTGGATTGGAGCTGTGAACCCACACTTTCAATTGATCCATTTTAGGTAATAAGCCTCTAGTGTTAACGTGCAGAAAACCCAGGCTTTTACGAGAGCAGAAATCAGTGAAGTAGATATCAGAGCACAAGTCAGAATTGGGGCTAGCAACAGTAGCAACAGTAGATAAGCCAGGGTGTACATGCACATTACCAGATATCATCAACAGTAATACAATCAAGGCACAGCAGAGGACAGGGAGAGATCTGCAGTGCTGATGTATGACATCTGAATGTGCATCAGATGGCAACAAGATCATATTGTACAGCAATTTCATCAGGTAACATGAATACAAAGCCGGCGGGCGGTGGTTAGAATGGGATGGGAGGCCAAAAGTCTGTGTAACCAATAGAGAGTCCAGACTATGGATCCAAGCAGCAGTGCAGCAGGCAACGGGAGAAGGTGTCACACCCACTTGAGAGAAGCTTTTATTTCTGGAGATGATTTCTTGTAGAAAATGGCAGTGAATGGTCTCTGAACAGCTTCAAAGGCTTCTTTTGCTCGCTCGCCTCACTTTTCTGGGGGGAAAATCCGTTAAACAGCGAATCAATTTTGTCTGGCCAAAGTAAGCTGAACGAAGCCTATGATAGTAAGCTTGTGTGTGTTCATTCCAAGCTTGTTTGACATTGTAAGCCAGAGAGCTGTCGTGTTTACGAGTCGCAGAACCACTGAATTCTATTTTCAAAGCTGTGGCAAGTTTAGAATTGTTGTTTTGCACGTGTTGCTGTTGGATACGAATGAACCTTATAACGTGACTATTCGATGTTCGCTTTACCAGGTAAAGCCTGTCAGCACCGTAGCGTTCGGGTATCCATCCAAGGCTTCCTCTATGTCTGCTAGGAATGTCTCAGTGTCGTTTGGCTTACCTGGAACAGGGTCAAAGGTGCAGAAGTTTTTGACAAGTTTGTCAAGGCGTTCCGTGCCAAGTACGCGGGGAGCGTCTACTTCACCCTGTGGAGAATGATGGACCGAAAGGCCAAGAGGAGAATTATGGGCCGAAAGGCCAAGAAGAGAAGCCAAGCATTTCTTTGATGGCGAGCAGGCGCCATATTACCCTGGGCCGAATGGCCAAGAGGGGAAGACCGAGGGACAACTGAGATAGGCAAAGTCTGAAACCTTCTGTCGTCGTCACTCCTCTGAGAACCTAGCACCTGTTGCAGGCTGGGTAGTCACACTGTGGCACGTGACTGTTCTGGAGTTCCTCCAGATGGTACCTAAGGGTGGTATTCTGTGAGTGTCGCATTTACTCCGTTCTGCCGCGTACTTATCAGATGGTTTGCAGGCAGAGGTCACGAGTACGGAGCGAGAGGTTCAGTGATGAGATTTCCTCCGGTTGCTTAGAAATCAATATTTCCACTCCTACAATTCCTGTCTACCACTCCAATAAATCTGGGTGTATTATGTAAGCTGCTTTTCAATTTCATACAGGCTGAATACAACATGAACGCCTCATTCTGTCTTAAATTCCTCACAGGGGTCACCAAAAGAGGATTACTAAACTGATTTTATTAACACATACCTGGTTTGATATGAAAATGTATGTTCCCTCTCTCATGAGGCAGACAACCAGGCAGGCAGGAGAGGAGTGTGAGCGAAGAAAGTGCAGAGTCAAAAAACTAGGTGCTGGTACAACCAAACTTAGTTGTTGAGAGGCGTGGTTGATGAGGCTGTGTAGGCTGTAGCTAGGAGACCAATGTGACTGACAAGTGAATCCACCTGTCGCAGCGAGCGTGGGGGTTACCGTGTGAAATCCCAGGGACAGAGTTGTATTCACTAGACAAAACAGAGGCAAGCGGGCTGAAATTGGGGGAGGTACTATGTGAACTTTTTTCCCCCGTTGTAAATCGTTTTCCTATGTGTTTCTATGACGTGAATGAATGAATATGTCTGATAAATGCGTATAGTGCTGCTTCTTTGAAAAATACTGGGGCAAATGCTGTCCAGCCACACGTTTTCCAGCGACTCTGTCTCTGCCTGTGGTTGCTTGGAGAAAAGCAGTGATGTGACACCTTGTGGAGCACCAGTGTCAATGTGATTTACTATTACAAGTACAATATGCCTTAATGTTAGACTGTCCTAAACATTATCCCACCCAATCTTGTTTTCCAGTGAATGACATCATAAGGAAGGATCTGACTGTCCACAGTAAAGAGTAGTCGTAGAAGAGCCAGGAGAATCCATATTGTGACCAACAATCACATGCCATGACATCATTCTACTGTCTGATTGACCCCACCATGACCCCAACCTGGTCTGATATCATGGGTTATCCTTTTAAACTGTGTTGTTCTGTTAGCATGTGTATAATGTATGTGGCCTCGGTGTACGGTAGATGTAAATGTCTGATTTTTTTTCATTGTAAATAGAACCATCTTTATTCAAATGTATGTATTTACTAAGGCAATATAGAAAAGACCAGAATTGGATTAGACTGTCACATATTTGTTAGGCTTCTCTGTCATGTTGGCAATCTTGTTTTATTTTTTCATTGTTTTATTTTATTTAGTGTTCCTCCTATTAAAATATATAGAAATGTTCTTTGTTGATTTCTAAATGAATCAATGTCTATATACCATGAATTTAAAAGTCCAAAATGTACATAGCATTCACAGATTTAATCTACCATTGATTTGTAACAAAGTGCAAATGCAGTCAATCTAACAGGACAAAACACTTCCAACCGTCTTCTGAATGATGTTCTCTAATATACCAACAATGATCTCTACTCTGCAACCTACACAATGTTAAACCGAATTAACAGTAAAACTAGTGGCAACTGAGCTGTCACCACCTTAAAGGAGACGGAACCTGAACGTTGCTGGAGTGTTGAAACACATGTTTGTGAGAGTATTGGGACAGATTTAAAGTGAACTGAAACATTCATCCTGAGGTGAAACATAATATGATTGTCCAGGATAATAATTGAGTACAAAATTACTTTTTCAAGACATGATTGAAGCTTCAAATGCTTAATCTTTTATTTGCAAATTATTCAATGACAAAACATTAACAGGTCTTTCACATTTTATATTGATAAAGACAGTTCAAAGATCTGAGGTATTTATCATATTGTTCTTCACAATCAACAGAAATGTGGCATTTTATTTCACATTCATGGAAAGAAATACAGACAATGACTGCTAATGTTAGAAGAAGCACTCATACAACATTTGTACAAAACTTCAGCCCAGGGCTCAATGCGATCCACCAGTCATCCATTAAGCGAATGTCCTGACCTGAGTCTTTATATTCAGATGATGGTACATGGCATGGAAGGTTGTTCAGATTAATTGAATCACAGTACAGTTGAGTTAAATTATATGATTGACAGTTGCTTTGGCATTATTCTGTGATCCGGGTCTTGATTGGTTTTGGTTAGGATTGGCCATCCTGTGGGTAACGTAGATTGTATGAATGTTTTTCTTCAGGGAGACGAGGAATAGCAAACAGTAACAAGCAATAAGTATAGTATATGAATGCATAATTACTGTACGTTATCAAATGCAATAATATTAATCGATTGCTATATGAATACAATTATTAAACAGGCGTGACAAACATATCTCATCAGCCACCTGGTGGAAGGGAATTTGTGGATCTCAGGCTCTTTCCCCTGTTGCCTCCATCATCCTCCAAACCATACAACATCAGCCGCCTCAGAGGGCAACTGGTCCTTGTTTGGGAACACACACACCAAGGCACGCAACAGGCTGACCAATACAAGGGTTGAAAAATTGGAGGCCATCTGGGCAAATTTGAGGCTTTTTGAGCCTGACAACGGGCCATCCTCAACAAGGTTGGAAAGTGCCAGGCCTCAGAGTCTGATGTTCAAGAGGTGGACATTGAGGAGGTCCAGGGAGAAGACATGGAAGTCTGAGAGGAAGACAACCAAAGCTTTAGTTTCTAGACTATCATTTTACAGATTATGTTGAAAATGTTTTTGGGAGATGCGATGGATCATTGGGGATCATTCAATATTCCCTTTATTTTGCTGTTCAGTGAAATCATCCCATGTGAAGAGTCAACTCATAAAATTAAAGTTAAAATCCTAACTATTTTTTTTATTTTTAGGATTTAATCATTTGCGATTATGTTGATTTATGATAATGTAAAAGGTTTATGTTTCTGTCTCCATATGATACGGTAAATATATCCAATACAAAAAACATCTACATTTAAATGGTATTAATATTAATTTGCATATATTTCCGTTAATTTCCACGGAAAGTTGAATATAGAATATTTGAATATTCCCCAAAATGTGCAACCCTAATACACATAGCATTTTACCGCAGACCTTAATTTTGAAGGCAAAATCGGAAAACCGGAAGTCTTAATTTTGCTGCTAGAACGCTAATGCTGCTTCAATGACGCTAAGAACTACAGCGGACCGGATGTGGTGAACGACGTTCTTGCACAGAAATGTTGCAGGCGGAAGCCATGTTGTTTTGTTTGTATTTTCTCACAATTGCAAATTATGAAACCACTGTCACAATGTTTTTAACACTTTAGCTAGTTATTCTGCCTAGCTCATGGAAAGTAATGTGAGAGTGCAGGGATATCATAAATTAGGAACTATGTTTTCATTTTTGATTGGCGGATGCTCAGGAATATATATGTTTTATATGAGTTCCACGTCCTACAATACAGATAGTCAATGCTATCTGGAATCCTTGGGACATTCCTAACCTAAACCTAACCTTAACCCCTACCCTTAAAGGAGTAGTTCACTATTTTACAACGACTTTAGATGGTTCCTCATCCTGAAAGTGGTCTATGGGCCAAGAGATAAGGTATCCAGGTTTCAGTTTTCAATGGGGTACTTACCGCAAATTCCACTATTGTGGCTAATCTTTTAAACAGCCACTACAAATTTCTGCTAACCTTAGCCACCACAAGCTAACAATCAATGGAAGTGATGGGGGCATGTGAGCATGATTTCAGGTGTTAAAATCACCTGAAATCAATTAAAATCAACACAATATATATATATATATATATATATATATATATATATATATATATATATATTTTTTTTTTTTTTTTTTTTACATGCTCACATTGCATGTTAGCTTGTGGTGGCTAAAGTTTGAAGTGGCTTTTTAAAGAGAACTGAATCATGGACTACTTTCAGGGTGAGGAACCATCTAACATCAAGTTGTGAAATCGTGAACTACTCCATTCACCATTTAACATGTTCACTTCAATGGTGTAGGAGCAGGACCATCCCAAGGATCCCGGATAGCACAGACCATGACGGATCGGTTGAGGGAGGAGCATAGGAGTGATGCATTCTGAAGTAAAACAATGGTCCAAATATGGCATTATTCCTATATAATTAGGAATTAGTAACTTTATGTTTATGCCGAGAGTTGTATCCGTTTGCATCAGTTTCAACGGGAAACTTTTATTTTGAAGGCGAACCGCAAATCCCACTATTGTGGCTAACTTCACATAGCTAAGAAAATAAGCGGATCTCACACTGACCACTTCCTGTGCAAATTTTACGACTAAAATATTTGTTGTGTTGATACAAATTACAGTGTTTGGTGGTATTAAAAGAACGAAGGACCAGTTGACTTAGGGCCCTGGTAAGCTTTTGTTTGAAATTGTAGCCTATGATTAGATTCGCCGAACAGCAAGTTGTTGTTATTGTATGGAGGAAACATTGTTGCAGCCACCGTTACGTTGTAGTTTCTGGAAACACCAATACAAGCAACAGATATGAGCGTCTTACAGTCTGGCCTTCAATGATTTGACAGATGTAGTGAGTTTGATTTGGAAAAATGTAGTGGGCATTGCAGAGCAGGCATATCCTTGTTTACATTTCGTGTTCTTGCACACAGGGTTCTGAAAGTAGGCAATATGTCCGCGGAACTGGACCTTTCACCCCCAGAGGTACCTGAACCCACTTTGCTTGAGAGCCTCCTGCGCTATGGACTCTTTCTAGGAGCTATTTTCCAACTTATCTGCATCTTGGCTGTCATAATACCCACCTCCAAGGGTCATGGACAGGTATGGTAAACCGTCCTGTTGAAAGAATGCGGTATGATATTGTCATTATTTACTGTAGGTTTACTTATGGCATGATGTGTTAAATCTGTGTAAGCCTGATACTTTGTATGTTTTCTCTTCTGTCCTATTGACAAACTGTCCTTTACTATTTAACAACCTACTGTTCCATGTGTGTGATTGGGACTTTTATCTTTAGGAGGAGACGGAGCCAAATGACATGAAGGCTGGTGACCAGAATAAGAAGTCAAAAGGACCTGCGCCTCAGATTCGTCAGAAACTGAAGAAAGAGAGCAAGAAGAAGCGATAGGTTATTGGGTTTGGTGCTGTGCATCCAGAATTATTGTTACATTTCAAATTATGTAGACAATCATTTTTGTTCTATCAAATTCAATGGATGTCACTACCATGATTTATGAAAGTACAGAAATGCATTTGAACAACTGTTTTTTTTATTCAACTAGTCTGCTATCAAATGTAATTTGTAAAGAACTTGTAAAGGCCTAAACACAACCATAAACATTTGGGACATACAGTGCATTCAGAAAGTATTCACATCCCTTGACTTTTTCCAAAACATTTTGTGTTAAAAAGTGGGATTCCAATTGATTTAATTGTAATTTTTCTTGTCAATGATCTACACACTAAATACTCTGTAATGTCACACTTGATGTATGATTTTTTTTTTATGAATAAAAAATAAATTAGATAAGTATTCCACCCCCTGAGTCAATACATGTTAGTCACCTTTGGCAGCGATTACAGCTGTGAGTCTCTAAGAGCTTTGCACATCTGGATTGTACAATATTTGCACATTATTTTTAAGTTCTGTCAAGTTGTTTGTTTGATCATTACTAGATGGACATTTTTATGTTTTGGCATAGATTTTCATGTCGATTTAAGTCAAAACTGTAACTAAGCCACTCAAGAAAAATCAATGTCATCTCGGTAAGCAACTCCAGTGTATATGTGGCCTCGTGTTTTAGGTTATTGTCCTGCTGGAAGGTGAATTCATCTCCCAGTGTCTGTTGGAAAGCTGACTGAACCAGGTTTTTCTCTGGGATTTTGCCTGTGCTTAGCTCTTAAATTTACTTGTATCCCTAGACAAGCATACCCATAACATGAGGTAGCCACCACCATGCTTGAAAACATGAAGTGGTACTCAGTGATGTGTTGTTGGATTTTTCCCAAACATAACCCTTTGTAGTCAATTTCTTTGCCAAATGTTTTGCAGTATTACATTAGTAATATTGCAAACTGAATACATGTTTTGGAATATTTTTTATTCTGAACAGGCTTCCTACTTTTAACTCTGTCGTTTAGGTTAGTATTGTGGAGTAACTACAATATTGATCCATGCTCAGGTTTCTCCCATCACAGCCATTAAACTCAGTGTAATTGTTTTAAAGTCACCATTGGCCTCATGGTGAAATCCCTGAGTGGTTTCCTTCCTCTCCAGCAGCTGAGTTCGGAAGGATCACTGTATCTTTGTAGTGACTGGTTGTATTGATACACCATCCAAAATATAATTTTGATCTTCAGTGTCGGCTTTTCTATGTACCAATAGTTGCCTTTATTTATGAGGCATTGGAAAACCTCCCTGGTCTGTGTGATTGAATCTGTGCATGCAGTTCACTGGCTGACTGAGGGACCTTACAGATAATTGTATGTGTAGTGTACAGAGATGGGGTAGTTATTAAAATAATCATGTTAGCCACTAGTCCATGCCACTTATGTAACTTTTACTCCAGAACTTATTTAGGCTCGCCATAACAAAAGGGTTGAATACTTATTGACTCAAGACATTTAAGCTTTTCATTTGTAATTAATTTGTTAAAAAAAATTCAGACATTATGCTGTAACAACAAAATGTGGGAAAAAGTTAAGGTTTGAATACTTTCAGAAGGCACTATTTAATTCTCCCAAGGCTCCCGAGTGGCGCAGCAGTCTAAGACACTGCATCTCAGTACTAGAGGCGTCACTACAGACACCCTGGTTCAAATCCAGGCTATATCACAACCGGCCGTGATTGGGAGTCCCATAGGGCGGAGCACAAATGGCCCAGCGTCGTTGCTGGTATGAACCATCATTGTAAATAAGAATTTGTTCTTAACTTACTTGCCTAGTTAAATAAAGGTTAAATAAAAAAATGTTTTATATCAATATGTTGACAAACATTTGATTGGACATTTGATTAATTGTTCAGCAGTCTAATGGCTTGGGGGTAGAAGCTGTTAAGAAGCCTTTGGACCTAGACTTGGCGCTCCGGTACCGCTTGCTGTTCGGTAGCAGAGAGAACCATCTGTGACTGGAGTCTTTGACAATTTGACAACCTTTTTAATTTTAACATTTCTAATATAATCCTTAAAACCCCTACCCTGTGAATACATTCTCAATTTTACAGCAAAAAATACAATTATGGGAAATAGATTATTTGAAATATTTCTTTGCTAATAAGGATGAAAAGCCTAACTCACCTTTACAACAAGAAGAGGTTGTTCAACAAGAAGAACAAATAAAGGTGAAAAAAAAAAAAAAAAAAAAAGGTCCATTGATGAGAGAGTTGGTGTTGTACTAAGGACTGACCTCCTGCGCACTAACCCATCCCTCCCTCTGCACCTCGAGTCCCTCATACTCTGGCATATCTCATGGTAGCACTATCCAACTTCTGCCACCAGTGTAGCGAAATTTGGGGGTAGCCCAACTAGGACTTGAACGTGTGATCCCAGGTCAGTCCGTTCCACACCTCACCAATAGATCGTCGGTGTTGTGATTGTGCAAAGTATGTACTGGTAAACTATTCAGATTCCTGTTCAAATGACTGTGACTCACTTTTCACGATATAGGCTATGCTATCTCTGTTCTATGGTGAAAGTTACTAAATTCAGTTTTCACATATACACTAGAGTTCTATCAGATGGGTGATGGAAAGTAGAATGCATTATGTTCCAAGTCCCTTGTCTTTCACAGTAATCTATTCCAGAATGTAAGGGCAGGTTTCCCAGAGATTATAATTAAGGTTCCTAAAAAGTATGCTCAATTATAATCTCAATAAAAGGGCTATTCAGTTCAGGACTAGGCTTAATCTGTGTCAGGGAAACTGGCCCTAAATGGTTTTACGTAAATGGTTGTTAATTTATTGGAATTGTCTACGTGAAATACATTGTTATTCCACGGGGCTACGCTGTATTCCTGACTCCATCCAGTTGCGCAAAAAACGTACTACGGTCCATTCTCCCCTATCATATTAGTGCTGTCTTGGTTCGTCAGTGATGCACATGATCTTACCCTTTTTCAATACAAGGAATGTTTTCACCATATCCCTCGTATATGGTACAAGGATTAATTCCGTAGTCCTAATTTATCACAGCGCATTTCATTAAGCCTACTTAATGTTACTGATACCATTTCCAGCCTACTTGCGTTTATTTTAGCGCTGGATCGCCCTCTGCTCCTCAAGGCAATTCCCGTCATGACCTCTCTACACTGCCTAAATTCGCTAAATGGGATTTTCCTTCACTACTAGTTTCCTCAAAGAAGTTAGATTTAATTTGTTTTCGAATCCTTTTCATGAAATGAAGACGATTGTGGGGATTTGATTTGGTTCTTTACTCACGCTTCTTCTGTGCCTTGCGTAAAACCCCAAGACGCTTGCTTCAAAGGTGAGTGTTAATTAGCCTACAATAATGTATTTGAAGGAATGTCGAGACATTTTAGTAATAATACATTATATTGGCATTACACAAAGGATTCGTAATTAGAACGACAGCTTTTCTCTTGTTGGTTCTCGTTGCCCGCACCCCCACCACAACACAGTATTCTGAATTGACAGTAGAATTTTAGGCAATTTCATATCATTTTCACCCTAACATTTATACCCATTCATTGAATATGTTGTTGACAGATTTCACCCCATCGCATAGCCAACATAGGCTACTATACAATAATGCCTCCTCGATTGAAATGATGGTATACAAATTAATCATTACACACACACACTGGCCATAGTAATTCAAAATGGAGTTGTAACAGCACCTGCTCTTATTCATACAGCCCAATTATAAAGCGGATTAATATCAGTATGTATGTGCATGATCTGCATTTAATTATAAACTGGGTGGTCCCAGCCCTGAATGCTGATTGGCTGACAGCCGTGGTATATGAGAAGATATACCATGGGTATGACAAAACATTAGTTTTTACTGCTCTAATTACTTTAGTAACCAGTTTATAATCGCAATAAGGCACCTCAGGGGTTTGTGGTATATGGCCATCACTCCGCGATGCATCGTGCCTAAGAACAGACCTTAGCCGTGGTATATTGGCCATATACGACACCCCCTCGTGCCTTATTGCTTAAATATACACCAGCCAATAACCATTACAATCAATAAATATATATATTTTTTGTTCCTATCAAAGACGTGACCCATCTTTCACCAATGGGGTTACAATACGCCATATGGCAGCGATTTGGACAGGGCACACTTGATTTGGACAGGGCACACTTGATTTGGACAGGGCACACTTGATTTGGACAGGGCACACTTGATTTGGACAGGGCACACTTGATTTGGACAGGGCACACTTGTGTACATCCCATACAGTTTATGCAACCACTAGATTCTTTTTGCTACAGCTCACATTTACTGATTTGAATGAAACAGGTGTGCGTCCCTGGGGATGTTGCTAAGTGTCAGCATATCTAAATGGAGGCTATTGTTCAAGTGTGTCTGAACCACACCATTGCATTATAATAGAATAACACAGCCTCAAATACATTGATACGCTCCCATACACCCTTACCAATATAAGGGTAGCTTTAGCCAATGGCTATTTCTAATGTCAGATGTGCTGTTGAGTCTTTCTATGTGATCGGATCTTGTTGATGTGCTTCCCCTAAGGATTTCTCCAAGGACTGATATGGGTTCAAAAGAGCTTATAGAATGTGCCTCATTAAAAGGGAACAGAAGCCCAGTTCCTATTGCAGTCTGTTTTTATGGCTCATTGTCTGCCAATAGTTGTTACTGTGTATTTACTTCCCCTTCTTACACTACGGAACATGGCTTAACGATGCCTACTCTCGTTGCTTCAGGGACAGTACCATATTAAGTGACGGACAGAGGAAGTGGATCCAGCGTTGAGTTTATCTGCTGGGTCCTCCCTTTGCTCCACTCCCCCTCTCCATCCATTCTTTGTGTACAGCCATGGAGGAGAGAAGATTAGATGGGACAGGCCGATAAAACCTAGTCTTCTGGAGAGCTGGGGTGAGACAAGGACTCCAGGACTGCGAAGATACTGCCGTCTCCCGTGGGGCTCTTTTATCAAAGCCTTTGACATCCTTTTACAGGGACCACAAGACAACATCAGGGTGATTATTGGTCCATTCTTGGGCTATGTCTCAAATGGCAACCTATTCCCAATATAGTGCACTTCATTTGACCAGAGCCCTATAATATTATTCTCAAAAGTAGTGCACTATGTAGGGAATAGGTTGCCATTTGACACACCCATGTTCCACCTGTCTGGCAAGTCCAAGCGTTGTTGAAAATGTATATCACTGCCATTTTGTATGTTCTTCTGTGAACCAAGCCTCAATTCGGTGGCCATGCTATATTGCCATGCTATATTGCCATGCTATATTTAGCAGAATTTTGAATTGTTCTGAGGATTATGGATATTTTCTAAGTAGAAAAGATCTGAATATTTCCCCGTATTTGCTCCGTGGAACAGGGTAGGCCTGAGGCAGAATGAGGAACACACACTCCTTTTGTTGTTCACGTTTGATGTTGATAAACATGCTTGTTTCCCCTCCAGAGCAAAAACAAGATGAGTGTTTCGATTGTCCCATCGGTCTCAAGTGACGTCCCAACTCTTTTCCTCAATGGAGCAGTAGGACATCTAGGAACTACAACCATAATTCGTTGAATGTGGTGATGACAAAATACATGAATTTGCCTTGGCATTTACAGCATATAGGTTCACATTGTCAATGTCTGATGTCACTGTCAATTCCACTGAGCCTGCTCTCAGCACGTTACCTATATACGTAGTAGGTGTCAGGCCTTGTCTGTTCCATCAAACTGCATTTCAGTCCACTGTGTTTTACCTCATGTTGTACACACATACACACATATATACATACATACATACATACATACATACATACATACATACATACATACATACATACATACATACATACATACATACATACATACATACATACATACATACATACATACATACATACATACATACATACATACATACAGTGGGGAGAACAAGTATTTGATACACTGCCGATTTTGCAGGTTTTCCCACTTACAAAGCATGTAGAAGTCTGTAATTTTTATCATAGGTACTCTTCAACTGTAAGTGACGGAATCTAAAACAAAAATCCAGCAAATCACATTGCATGATTTTTAAGTAATTAATTTGCATTTTATTGCAGGACATAAGTATTTGATACATCAGAAAAGCAGAACTTAATATTTGGTACATAAACCTTTGTTTGCAATTACAGAGATCACACGTTTCCTGTAGTTCTTGACCAGGTTTGCACACACTGCAGCAGGGATTTTGGCCCACTCCTCCATCCAGATCCTTCAGGTTTTGGGGCTGTCGCTGGGCAATACGGACTTTCATCTCCCTCCAAAGATTTTCTATTGGGTTCAGGTCTGGAGACTGGCTAGGCCACTCCAGGACCTTGAGATGCTTCTTACGGAGCCACTCCTTAGTTGCCCTGGCTGTGTGTTTCGGGTCGTTGTCATGCTGGAAGACCCAGCCACGACCCATCTTCAATGCTCTTACTGAGGGAAGGAGGTTGTTGGCCAAGATCTCGCGATACATGGCCCCTTACATCCTCCCCTCAATACGGTGCAGTCGTCCTGTCCCCTTTGCAGAAAAGCATCCCCAAAGAATTATGTTTCCACCTCCATGCTTCACGGTTGGGATGGTGTTCTTGGGGTTGTACTCATCCTTCTTCTTCCTCCAAACACGGCGAGTGGAGTTTAGACCAAAAAGCTCTATTTTTGTCTCATCAGACCACATGACCTTCTCCCAATCCTCCTCTGGATCATCCAGATGGTCATTGGCAAACTTCAGACGGGCCTGGACATGCGCTGGCTTGAGCAGGGGGACCTTGCGTGCGCTGCAGGATTTTAATCCATGACGGCGTAGTGTGTTACTAATGGTTTTCTTTGAGACTGTGGTCCCAGCTCTCTTCAGGTCAATGACCAGGTCCTGCCGTGTAGTTCTGGGCTGATCCCTCACCTTCCTCATGATCATTGATGCCCCACGAGGTGAGATCTTGCATGGTGCCCCAGACCGAGGGAGATTGACCGTCATCTTGAACTTCTTCCATTTTCTAATAATTGCGCCAACAGTTGTTGCCTTCTCACCAAGCTGCTTGCCTATTGTCCTGTAGCCCATCCCAGCCTTGTGCAGGTCTACAATTTTATCCCTGATGTCCTTACACAGCTCTCTGGTCTTGGCCATTGTGGAGAGGTTGGAGTCTGTTTGATTAAGTGTGTGGACAGGTGTCTTTTATACAGGTGACGAGTTCAAACAGGTGCAGTTAATACAGGTAATGAGTGGAGAACAGGAGGGCTTCTTGAAGAAAAACTAACAGGTCTGTGAGAGCCGGAATTCTTACTGGTTGGTAGGTGATCAAATACTTATGTCATGCAATAAAATGCAAATTAATTATTTAAAAATCATACAATGTGATTTTCTGGATTTTTGTTTTAGATTCCGTCTCTCACAGTTGAAGTGTACCTATGATAAAAATTACAGACCTCTACATGCTTTGTAAGTAGGAAAACCTGCAAAATCGGCAGTGTATCAAATACTTGTTCTCCCCACTGTACATACATACATACATACATACATACATACATACATACATACATACATACATACATACATACATACATACATACATACATACATACATACATACATACATACAGTGCATTCGGAAAGTATTCAGACCCCTTGACTTTTCACAATTTCTTACGTTACAGCCGTATTCTAAAATTGATTCAATAGTTTTTTTCCCTCATCGATCAACACACAACATCACATAATGACAAAGCAAAAACAGGTTTAGAAATGTTTATGAATTTATTACAAATAAAAAAACTGAAATATAACATTTACATAAGTATTCAGACCTTTAACTCAGTACTTTATTGAAGTAGCTTTGGCAGTGATTACAGCCTCAAGTTTTTTTTCCGGTATGACGCCTCAAGCTTGGCACACCTGTATTTGGGGAGTTTCTCTCATTCTTCTCTGCAGATCCTCTCAAGCTCTGTCAGGTTGGATGGGGAGCGTTGCTGCACACCGATCGGGTTCAAGTCCAGTCTCTGGCTGGGCCACTCAAGGACATTCAGAGACTTGTCCCGAAGCCACTCCTGCGTTGTCTTGGCTGTGGTCTTAGGGTCGTTGTCCTGTTAGAAGGTGAACCTTCGCCCCAGTCTGAGGTCCTGAGTCTCTGGAGCAGGTTTTCATCAAGGATCTCTCTGTAGTCTCTCTTCACCCATACTATGCAATGCGTTTCTATACCTTTTTGCACTCCAGACTTTGTGTATTTTTATACTTTTTTCATACTGCCACACTATGTATCGTGTATCTGTCTTTTGTGTATTTTGTTCAGGTATTTTGCACCTGCCCTGTGTTTTTCATATCTGATCCCCCACGGGGATCAATAAAGTACCTACCTACCTACCTTGCTCCGTTCATCTTTGCCTCAATTCTGATTAGTCTCCCAGTCCCTGCCGCTGAAAAACAACCCCACAGCATGATGCTGCCACCACCATGCTTCACCGTAGGGATGGTGCCAGGTTTCCTCCAGACGTGACGCTTGGCATTCAGTTCAAAGAGTTCGATCTTGGTTTCATCAGACCAGAGGATCTTGTTTCTCATGTATTTAGGTTCCTTCTGGTAAACTCCATGTGGGCTGTCATGTGACTTTTACTGAGGAATTGCTTCTGTCTGGTCACTCTACCATAAAGTCCTGATTGGTGTAGTGGTGCAGAGATGGTTCTCCTTCTGGAAGGTTCTCCCATCTACACAGAGGAACTCTAGAGCTCTGTCAGAGTGACCATCAGGTTCTTGGTCACCTCCCTGACCAAGGCCCTTCTCCCCCCGATTGCTCAGCTTGGCCGGGCGGCCAGCTCTAGAAATAGTCTTGGTCGTTCCAAACTTCTTCCATTTAAGAATGATGGAGGCCACTGTGTTCTTGGGGACCTTCATTGCTGACACAATCCTGTCTCGGAGCTCTACGGACAATTCCTTCGACCCCGTGGCTTGGTTTTTGCTCTGACAGCCACTGTCAACTGAGGGACCTTATATAGACAGGTGTGTGCCTTTCCAAATCATGTCCAATCAATTGAATTTACCACAGCTGGACTCCAATCAAGTTGTAGAAATAGGATGCAACTGAGCTCAATTTTCGAGTGTCATAGCAAAGGGTCTGAATACTTATGTAAATCCGTTATTTTTTGCTAACATGTCTAAAAACCTGTTTTCACTTTGTCATTATCGGGTGTTGTGTGTAGATTGCTGAGATTTTTTTATTTATTTCATCCATTTTAGAATAAGACCGTAACGTAACAGAATGTGGAAAAAGTGAATGGGTCTGAATACTTTCCAAAGGCATTGTACATAAACACTCACATACTCTACAGTACGCATGGCTATGGACGCCTATTTATGGCTTTTCTCACACTGCATACGGACACACATTGTACTTTTCACACACACACACACACACACACACACACACACACACACACACACACACACACACACACACACACACACACACACACACACACACACACACACACACACACACACACACACACACACACACACACACACACACACACACACACACACTTCCCTCTTCTCCTCAAAATCCTCATTGCTACTGATTGGTGACAGTAGAGCACAGTATTGTGATACATTCAAATAGAAATGCAGTATGTAGAACAAACATGCTTCTCTGACATGTAGATTAAGGAATCAAGTCAGCACTGTTCATGATACATTTTACCTGCAAGTTGTGTACTAAACGTGATATCCCTGAACAGGAGCATGGTTTCATCCTGATTCTCTACCCTTCTACCTAATGCACTTGCACAATCCTCCCTCATTGATGTGAAGGAAATTGACTGGTGTAGGAACAATAGGTGGGAAATCTCCAGCCAATGCTTGCACCAACCCAAAGCTAGGGAGAGGAAAGACGACTGTGATGGTTGTTTGAAGTTATTGAGTACATCCTGTACAGCAGAGAGCTCTTGCACTTCAGGTTTACCTCCAGTTGAAGACAAAAGGGTTTGGGAAGTATCTCAACCTTGTTCCCTCACGATGGTCTCTCTTCCAAACCGATGGTCTCTGGAACCAAACCCGTAACCCTGGAAACCCATCTTTCTCTGATCAGTACCCTGGGTCACAGGTTGTGTAACCTTTTATCTATCTAGGCAAGTCAGTTAAGAACAAATTCTTATTGACAATGGCGGCCTACACCGGCCAAACTCGGACGACGCTGGGCCAATTGTGCAGTGCCCTATGGGACTCCCAATCACGGCCGGTTGTGATACAGCCTGGATTCATTGTGGTGGTCTTTGAATCAGGTCAATCAAAATTAAGTAGGGATGTAGGGTTTTCTACAATAAGTTGCATGCTGTTCTAATGTAGCATGTGCTAATGTAGCAACCACACCGGTATTCTGCACCACGGTACCTTCCATCAGAACTCTGCACTCTAAAGTTACTGTCAGTAGTGAAACTAAACACTTTTTCAGAACCAAAGCTTTTTGAAACACCAGAAATGGAGCATTCTCATTGGATAGTACAGGTACTACAGCCTATGTTTCAATTAGCTTTCTCCCATTTTGTAGCCTACTGAACATAATGAGCCAGGTCTCAGGGAAGGTGATATCACTGCTTGAGCTAGCTAAGCTCGCTTCAACCAGCCAAACTTACTAGGACATCGGTACAGGCTTTTGGCCCTGGATGCTGGTGTTTTGTCCCAAACCAGACATGTGCACGTGCTACCTAAGCTAGCTTCAACTATATAGTTAATGCTACAACATTGGTACAGGCTATGCGCAAGCAAGCTTAACTAGCTTGCCACCACTGTGCTAGGCTAATACATTGGTACAGACGTTTGACCCCAGCTGATGGTATTTTGCCAGGGCCAGGCTTGTGTACATTATTTTGTCCTTTGGTTCCATAATTCCAGTGACCTGCAGTAGTCTCATCAAACGGCCACTAACATTGAGCTGTCATCTACCCCCAGCGTGTCTCTTTGTGTGACTAAGCACCATGACACTGAGGAAGTCTTTACCCCCCCCACTGGGCTGGCTTTCATTCAGACAACAGATAAATCAGAGCCATGCACTCATACAGTAGGTGTGCATCCTCACCCGTATCCACAGATGCACACAGCAGAAGGCTTTTTCTTTTCCTCTGAAAGCATGAACGCACACACACACACACACACACACACACACACACACACACACACACACACACACACACACACACACACACACACACACACACACACACACAATGTATTAAACACCTCAAAACAGAGAAGAAGGCACCACACCTCCACTCAAATGTGTCAAGATCCATTCACCCACATGGACAAATGCAGCAACATACACCCACCAGACACAACCACAACCTCAGATGCCGCAGCATACCACCCCCTCTCTCGATTCCTTTTTTTAGCTCTTCCCAGTTCATCTGCTCCTCCCCCAGCCTTTATTAGTCACACTCAGCCCTGTCTGTCTGTCTGTCTGTCTGTCTGTCTGTCTGTCTGTCTGTCTGTCTGTCTGTCTGTCTGTCTGTCTGTCTGTCTGTCTGTCTGTCTGTCTGTCTGTCTGTCTGTCTGTCTGTCTGTCTGTCAGTCAGTCAGTCACGCGGCTGTCTGTCTTCACACAGTCGTAACACATCTGGACAAGAGGAACATCTATTTGAGAATGCTGTTCATTGACTACAGTTCAGCGTTCAACACTATTGTTCTCTTCAAGCTCGACACAAAAGGGAAAGGAACGGTCGGAGCCCTGGGTCTGGACACCCCCCTCTGCAACTGGATCCTGGACTTCCTGACGGGCAGACCACAGGCTGTAAGGATGGGCAACAACACCTCCTCCACACTGACTCTTAACACTGGGGCGCCCCAGGGGTGTGTCCTCAGTCCTCGGCTGTACTCCCTATTCACCCACTTCTGCGTGGTTTTGCACGACACCAACTCCATCATCAAGTTTGCTGACGGCACTACGGTCGTAGGCCTGATAACCAACAGCGCCCAGTCAGCCAATAGGGAGGGGGTAAGCGAACTGACATTATGGTGTCATGACAACAACCTCTCCCTCAACATCAGCAAAACAAAGGAGTTGATTGTTGACTTCAGGAAGCAGAGACATCACACATCAACAGGACTACAGTAGAGACAACAGAGACATCACACATCAACAGGACTACAGTAGAGACAACAGAGACATCACACATCAACAGGACTACAGTAGAGACAACAGAGACATCACACATCAACAGGACTACAGTAGAGACAACAGAGACATCACACATCAACAGGACTACAGTAGAGACAACAGAGACATCACACATCAACAGGACTACAGTAGAGACAACAGAGACATCACACATCAACAGGACTACAGTAGAGACAACAGAGACATCACACATCAACAGGACTACAGTAGAGACAACAGAGACATCACACATCAACAGGACTACAGTAGAGACAACAGAGACATCACACATCAACAGGACTACAGTAGAGACAACAGAGACATCACACATCAACAGGACTACAGTAGAGACAACAGAGACATCACACATCAACAGGACTACAGTAGAGACAACAGAGACATCACACATCAACAGGACTACAGTAGAGACAACAGAGACATCACACATCAACAGGACTACAGTAGAGACAACAGAGACATCACACATCAACAGGACTACAGTAGAGACAACAGAGACATCACACATCAACAGGACTACAGTAGAGACAACAGAGACATCACACATCAACAGGACTACAGTAGAGACAACAGAGACATCACACATCAACAGGACTACAGTAGAGACAACAGAGACATCACACATCAACAGGACTACAGTAGAGACAACAGTTTTAAGTTCCTCTGCCTACACATCACAGAGGACTTGACATGGACCAACAACACCACCACTCTTGTGTAAAAGGGCGCACCAGTATCTCTACTTCCTAAGGCCGCTGAAAAAATGTGGCATGCCACCCGGGTCCTCTCCAAATACTACCGCTGCACCATCGAGAGCGTCCTGACCAGTTGCATCATGCCCTGGTAAGGGAATGGCTCCGTCCACGACTGCAAGGCCCTCCAGCTGGTGGTGAAGACGGCCCAGTACATCACTGGGACCGTACTTCCACCCATTCAAGACATCTACTCGAAACGATGGCTGAGGAAGGCACGCTGCATTATCAAGGACCCCACACACCTCAGCCACAAGCTGTTCTCTCCCTTACCGTTGGGCCGACGGTATCGGAGCACGAGGTCTGATACCAACGGGCTCAGAGACAGTTTCTAGCTACAAGCCATCAGACTGCTGAACACTTGAACTGGACTGACCACCTGCTCTGATTCTCCACACCTTATCATACTGACTGCTACCAGACTCTTATTATACTGTTCAGTTTAAACACTTGCCCCCCCATGCCCCCTTCCCCAAATAAATATTCTACTATAGATTGTACCTTCCTGTATTATACTGATGCTACGTGTTTATTCTGTTCTACTGAGTCATTTACTTTATGTTCATATTCTAATCTTATTAGTTCTTATTGTAGTTGTATTGTCCAGAAACTTGTCTGTCTGTACACACACACACAGTCCCAGTGAGTGTGTTGGAAACGGGATGTGAGAGACGTGTGTGTGTGTGTGTGTGTGTGAGTCAGAGCTTCTGTTCTCAGGGACAAATCGGAACAGCTGCTCACACACACTAACTGTCTGGAACTGAAAGGCCTGCCACTCACAACGGCACAAGCTGTGTGTGTGTGTGTGTGTATCATCTAGCCTGTAATAGGTTTCCTCACTGTGACTCATTCTGTTGTACAGAGGGAACAATTGAACTGGTGTTTGTGTCCATGTTTGTAACTGAGAGTATGTTAGAACAGGATTCAACTTGAAATGCAGGGGTTACTAACCTAGAATTACAGATGATGAAGAAAGTGTTGTTTCCAACTTCGACCCAGACCAATATTTCCGTTCAGCGCAGTTATACACTGTCTTATTGTGTAGATCTGTATTTATTTATGACCAGGTTCGTGTTCATTATTTTAAAATGTTTTGCAATAGAACAAAAATCTATTGGGAAGAGAGATGCCTCCATCCAATCATCAGCTCTGGCTGTAGTGAATTTAATTCAGTGTTTAGAATTGAATTGAGAGATTGCATTGAATCAAACCGGTCAGAACTGCGTTGAGACAGATTGAAATGGATCAACTTGAGATTTGAATCATTGTTTATTTTACTCAGGCCTGCTGATGGGGGCGGGCAAGAGCAAGCCCAAGGAGCCAGGCCAGCGCTCACTGAGTCTGGATGGAACTGTTGGAACAGGCTCAGACAGCATGCACCACCACCTCAGCCCAGCCCAGCAGACCCAGACCCCCAACAGAAGTCCCGCCGTAGGGGGCGTCAGGCGCGGCCACCACCCCGGGCATGCCCCCACCAACACCCCAGAGCTGGCGCTGTTTGGCGGGGTGGACCACACGGGCAGCATCATATCTCCTCACAGAGGACCACTGGCAGGTAGGTGGAGCAGGAAGTTTCAATGCTGCCTAGGCTGCGTGAAGCAGGGAAAAACATTGTGGAACGTTCAGATGGCATGCTTTCAGGTGGACAAAACATTATGGAGCATTCAAATGGAAATATGTTACATGTCCTTTGCAATAATAATTTTGGATACAGATTAAGTGTAAGCCAAGCATCCTTCGCCCAATGTATCTTTCTATGGATTTAGTTTGAGGAAGATCCAAAATGTCATAATTCACACCAATGCTCTTTTATCAACTAGACTAAACTAGATTTGATGTCCTAAGGCCCTAAAGTGTAGTTCAGAGTTTACCTCATGTTCATCATATCTAGCACCTACCAGTGTCTTATCTTTTTGACTACAAAACATAGAAACATACCATTTTCACATGTAGACAACGGTATGGTGCTGGAGATAATATATATGAAATGTAGACACTGGTATGGTTCTGGATATAATATACAGGAAATGTAGACACTGGTATGGTGCTGGATATAATATATAGGAAGTGTAGACACTGGTATGGTGCTGGATATAATATACAGGAAGTGTAGACACTGGTATGGTGCTGGATATAATATATAGGAAGTGTAGACACTGGTATGGTTCTGGATATAATATACAGGAAGTGTAGACACTGGTATGGTGCTGGATATAATATATAGGAAGTGTAGACACTGGTATGGTGCTGGATATAATATACAGGAAGTGTAGACACTGGTATGGTGCTGGATATAATATATAGGAAGTGTAGACACTGGTATGGTGCTGGATATAATATATAGGAAGTGTGGACACTGGTATGGTGCTGGATATAATATATAGGAAGTGTAGACAACGGTATGGTTCTGGATATAATATACAGGAAGTGTAGACACTGGTATGGTGCTGGATATAATATATAGGAAGTGTAGACACTGGTATGGTTCTGGATATAATATACAGGAAGTGTAGACACTGGTATGGTGCTGGATATAATATATAGGAAGTGTAGACACTGGTATGGTGCTGGATATAATATATATGAAATGTAGACACTGGTATGGTGCTGGATATATTATTTAGGAAGTGTAGACACTGGTATGGTGCTGGATATAATATATAGGAAGTGTAGACACTGGTATGGTTCTGTATGTAAAATATAGGAAGTGTGGACACTGGTATGGTGCTGGATATAATATATATATAGGAAGTGTAGACACTGGTATGGTGCTGGATATAATATATAGGAAGTGTAGACACTGGTATGGTGCTGGATATAATATATATATAGGAAGTGTAGACACTGGTATGGTGCTGGATATAATATATAGGAAGTGTAGACACTGGTATGGTGCTGGATATAATATATAGGAAGTGTGGACACTGGTATGGTGCTGGATATAATATATATATAGGAAGTGTAGACACTGGTATGGTGCTGGATATAATATATAGGAAGTGTAGACACTGGTATGGTGCTGGATATAATATATATATAGGAAGTGTAGACACTGGTATGGTGCTGGATATAATATATAGGAAGTGTAGACACTGGTATGGTGCTGGATATAATATATATAGGAAGTGTAGACACTGGTATGGTGCTGGATATATTATTTAGGAAGTGTAGACACTGGTATGGTGCTGGATATAATATATAGGAAGTGTAGACACTGGTATGGTGCTGGTTATAATATATATAGGAAGTGTAGACACTGGTATGGTGCTGGATATAATATATAGGAAGTGTGGACACTGGTATGGTGCTGTTTATATATTATTTAGGAAGTGTAGACACTGGTATGGTGCTGGATATAATATATAGGAAGTGTAGACACTGGTATGGTGCTGGATATAATATATATAGGAAGTGTAGACACTGGTATGGTGCTGGATGTAATATATAGGAAGTGTAGACACTGGTATGGTGCTGGATATAATATATAGGAAGTGTAGACACTGGTATGGTGCTGGATATAATATATATAGGAAGTGTAGACCCTGGTATGGTGCTGGATGTAATATATATAGGAAGTGTAGACACTGGTATGGTGCTGTATGAAATATATAGGAAGTGTAGACACTGGTATGGTGCTGGAATAATATATAGGAAGTGTAGACACTGGTATGGTGCTGGATATAATATATAGGAAGTGTAGACACTGGTATGGTGCTGGATCTAATATATATGAAATCTAGACACTGGTATGGTGCTGGATATAATATATATGAAATCTAGACACTGGTATGGTGCTGGATATAATATATATAGGAAGTGTAGACACTGGTATGGTGCTGGATATAATATATATGAAATCTAGACACTGGTATGGTGCTGGATATAATATATATGAAATCTAGACACTGGTATGGTGCTGGATTTAATATATATAGGAAGTGTAGACACTGGTATGGTGCTGGATATAATATATATAGGAAGTGTAGACACTGGTATGGTGCTGGATGAAATATATAGGAAGTGTAGACACGGGTTTATGTTGGCGCCACAGCACACCACTGCAAAAAAGATGGCACTGGCCACCACAGACTGGTAGAAGGTATGCAGTAGTTTACTGCACACGTTGAAGGACCTGAGCCTCCTCAGAAAGTAGAGTCGGCTCTGGCCCTTTTTGTACAGAGCCCCGGTGTTACCGGCCCATTCCAGCCTGTTGTCCATATGGACTCCCAGGAACTTGTATGACCCAACCATATCGATGTGAGCTGTATATTGTAATACCTAGTTCAATAAATCTATATTAATATTCAGGTTTATAGCAATGTGAGCTGTGTATTGCAGGAAGAGGATACTGTACTTGTTGCCTTTTGCCGTTTCTCAGATACATGCGTGTTAGCCCAAAACTCCCATGTCTACAATACTGTGTTTGTGTGTGTCTGTCCCGCAGGAGGTGTTACTACGTTTGTGGCGCTCTACGACTATGAGTCACGGACCGCCTCGGACCTGACGTTCAAGAAAGGCGAGCGTCTGCAGATCGTCAACAACACGTAAGGAGATGCCACCTCCATCGTCTTCCTGTTTAGATCCAACATATCCACGCTGTACTCCCACCTAGACACACACTCACTCATCCAGACATAGACAAACCCAAACACACACGTTGTTCTGTAAACACAGACACATGCGTGCACGCACACTGTATAAACACACACCCATGAGCTCACTCGCTCGCTCACTCACTCACTCACTCACTCACTCACTCACTCACTCACTCACTCACTCACTCACTCACTCACTCACTCACTCACTCACTCACTCACTCACCTACTCACTCACTCACTCACTCACTCGTGTGCACACACACACACACACACACACACACACACACACACACACACACACACACACACACACACACACACACACACACACACACACACACACACAGAGTTTCCACTTATTCATAATTCCTTGTTAGCCAGACAACACCCCTTTCTCTCGACCCCATCACCTGGGTACAACAACACTACTAATGCTTACATTGACAGTCGGTCATGTTCATTAGGCACCAAATGAAAGAAAACTAACTAAACACAACCCTGATTCTATCCCTTCTAGTGTTGATTGGCTCTGATAGTTGAAAAGGCTTTTTTAAACGTATTTTTTATACGTTTAAAAACCTATCCAAAGCATCACTTTGATGGATGCAAGCCAGTTTGTTTCGAAAAATCTTTATTTGTTCCTTTTGTTTGCAGCAGGAAAAAATACACAAGTACAACAGAGTTGCATTAAATACATAACTCATAAGACTCTATAGGAAGACGTTTAAAATGCATGATTTAAATACAACCATTTCAGGTCAAGCCTTGTGGGAGTTAGGTGCAGATTGTCTTGTATTTTCCGTTAGTCGCTGCTACTGTTCAATGTTCTGAAATGCTTGAAGTTCTCTGCTGTTTCTGTTATTTCCCTCTCTCACGCTTCATGGTTTCTCTTAGGAGAAAGTACAGCTTCAGGTCAGTGAACTAGTCCTTTCTGCGCGCCGTGTCTTAACTTACCTCTTCTGCTTTCCTCTTTCAATTGAACCTGTTTTTCCTCAAAATGTGGAAAACTGACCTACAGCATCTGGAGTAACCGCTCTTAATTTGTTGTTGTAAAAATGACTGCTCACTACAAGTAAACGAAACGATTGTGCTTTATGAAGGCAAAGGCAAATTTATATTTAGTCAGAGGTTAAGATATTTTTTTTAATCCTGTGAATGTCATGGTATTAGCACACAAATCAGAGTTCTTCACTGGTTTTCTCAGTGGGGTTTTTAGGCTTCAACCACTGTCAAATAGTGTCTATCTGATGTGAATGACCAGTTAGTACCCTGAATGAACCCAGGGAAGGGTTCTGGTTGTCCCAGTCAATAACCCTGTCGTCTCCTCCTCCTCTCCTCTTTCGTGCTGCAGGGAAGGGGACTGGTGGCTGGCTCGGTCTCTGACCACCGGAGAAAGCGGTTATATCCCCAGCAACTACGTGGCCCCATCTGACTCCATCCAGGCAGAAGAGTACATCAACGTTTCTTTCTTCCTTTCTCTCGCTGTTTATTGTCATGAATCTTGTCCTGGAGGCAGAATTGAGTGATTTCCGCTAGATGGGCCATCTGCAGTCAAAATTGTCTAATCTCTAAAAATGAATGCTTTTTGGTCTTAATGTAAGGTTAGGGTTAGGCATTCGATTTAGCCTCCAGAACAAGGTTTATGACAAAAAAACACTAACCTGGTTTTCTCTCCATCTATCCTTTTTTTTGTTGGGTTATGAAATGTAGATGATGTAATAATAATAAGTACACAGCCATAGTCTTAGAATGCTCAGATGCTAGGTTTGCAAAATTCTGATAACATTCCCAAAATTCATAGGTTTTCCAGAACTTCTAAATTTGAATTATGGACAAACCCATGTGGACTGTAAAATACCATAAATGTACTTCAGTAGGTCTCAATGGGAAAAGGGACATTAAAGGGACATTTACCCTCCAAAATCAAAGGTTGTCAGGTGTTTTCAGACCTCAGAAGTGGTCTTCTGTTGAACTCCACGTCCCAGGCCATCTGTTTTGTTCATCCAAAATGAATGAAAAAGATAAGCCTCATATTTAAGAACCATATAACATCTGTTTTTTCTGTGCTTATGATTTCCATTTATTTGGTTGAGGCATATAACTGGATCTACACAATCAATGGCACGAGACAGAAACTCATCTTAACATTACACTGTTTTTGAAGTCTGTAAACATGAGACCAACTATGACGCGTCCCTTTAAAGCTGCTTAGTGCCACGTTCTCTCTGTTCTTACTCACTCTGGCCCACTTTCGCAGGTGGTATTTTGGGAAGATAACTCGGCGCGACTCGGAGAGGCTCCTTCTGAGTTTACAGAACCGACGAGGAACCTTCCTGGTCCGAGAGAGCGAAACCACTAAAGGTGAGAAGAACCTCTGAGAGAGCAATGGATATTTTAGACATGGATTAGCAGATTATTATTGATTGGTTATTATTTTGTGAAGTAGTCCTTTTTTAACACAGAATGTACTGACCAAATGCGTGAAGATACTTTTTGGGTCCTCTAGCTGTGGCTCGGTGACGTAGAGAGGGGGTTATTTTGGAGGAAGTGGGGAGTGGAGCACCTGTGTATGGACGGGGGGTGGGTGAATCACACAGGCAAAACTCAGTCACCGCGTGAGGGTGCTGGATTACCTCTGGATATAAAATCTCTGTGCGCACACACAGTCACACACACACACAGTCACACACACACACAGTCACACACACACACAGTCACACACACACACAGTCACACACACACACAGTCACACACACACACAGTCACACACACACACAGTCACACACACACACAGTCACACACACACACAGTCACACACACACACAGTCACACACACACACAGTCACACACACACACAGTCACACACACACACAGTCACACACACACACAGTCACACACACACACAGTCACACACACACACAGTCACACACACACACAGTCACACACACACACAGTCACACACACACACACAGTCACACACACACAGTCACACACACACTCTCTCTCACTCTCTCTCGCATACATGCACACGCACACACACACACACACACAGAGGGAGGGTCTAGGGAAAGTGTTTACAGCATAGGGGGCTTCAGACTTAATTCTGCAGGGCATAGAGGGCATGTTCTAGGCTATAGAGGTCATGTTCTAGGCTATAGAGGTCATGTTCTAGGCTATAGAGGTCATGTTGTGTAGTGTGTAGTTCGGGCAGTAGGCATGGTATATGCTGATGTGTGAAGGGTGCATAGTAGTGTGTAGGGCTTGTGTTATAGTGGGGAGGATCTATGCCGTAGTGTTGTTTTGTAGTATTTATGCCATAGGATGTAGAAGTGTGCAGGGTTCATGGTTTAAAGGTCTTCAGGGCCGATTTGTCTGCAGGTTTTCACTCCTTCATTGTACTTTATTTTAATAATTAAGGTAATTAATAAGTGACCTCCTCTCATCTAGTGTTAAGAACTGCAACGCTGTTCCAGTTTATTAGATGCACCACCCCGTTCACAAACCTTTCGCTCCTACAGACAGTGAGGCACGTGGCCGTGGCATGTTGTATAAAGCAGGCATCCAGGCATTCAGTTACTGCTGCATTGAACGTTAGAACGGGCAAAACGAGTGACCTAAGCGATTTTAACCAGTGGAGGATCCTCAGAGGAGGAAGGGGAGGACCATCATCCTCAGTGAATTTCATAAAATTAAAACAGTAGCCTATCAAAGCTCTTGCAGCATGAACTGACATGTTGTCCACCCAATCAAAGGATCAGAGAATGAATCTAGTACTGAAAGCATAAGCTACAGCTAGCTAGCACTGCAATGCATAAAATGTGGTGAGTAGTCGACTCAGAGAGAGAAAGACCATAGTTGAACAAATTCATTTATTAAAAAATGACTACTAGCAAATGCAGCTAGCTAGTTTAGTCTACTCAAACAGAGAGGGATGCTATGTTAGCTAGCTGGCTACACTGGAACTCTTCCAAGTCAAGGTAAGCTTTTGATTTACAAATGTAAACTGGGTGAATGGAATATGAATGACAGTACATGAACCCATCCTGCCTGGTGTCAACGGTACAGGCTGGTGGCGGTGGTGTAATGGTGTGGGGAAGGTATTCCTAGCACACGTTAGGTCCCTTGATACCAATTGAACAACGTTTCCTATTCTGGAGGCAAAGAGTCTGACCCGGTAATAGATGGGTGTCCCTAATAAGCTGGACACTTACTTTGGAAAGTATTCAGACGCCTTGACTTTTTCCACATTTTGTTACATTACAGCCTTATTCTAAAATTGATTAAATACATTTTATAAAATCCTCTGCGATCTACACATAATACCCCATAATGACAAAGCGAAAACAGGTTTTTAGAAATGAAAAAACAGATACCTTATTTCCATAAGTATTCAGACCCTTTGCTATGAGACTCGAAATCTGGGGAAGGGTACCGAAAAATGTCTGCAGCATTGAAGGTCATCAAGAACACAGTGGCCTCCATCATTTTTATTTGAAATAAGTTTAGAACCACCAAGACTCTTCCTAGAGCAAGCTGCCTGGCCAAACTGAGCAATCGGGGGAGAAGGGCTTTGGTCAGGGAGGTGACCAAGAACCTGATGAACGGAGCAAAGTACAGAGAGATCCTTGATGAAAACCTGCTCCAGAGCTCTCAGGACCTCAGACTGGGGCGAAGGTTCACCTTCCAACAGGACAACGACCCTTCGCCCTTCGCACACAGCCAAGACAACGCAGGAGTGGCTTCGAGACAAGTTTATGAATGTCTTTGATTGGACCAGCCAGAGCCCGTGCTTAAACCTAATCAATTATCTCTGGAGAGACCTGAAAATAGCTGTGCAGCGACACTCCCCATCCAACCTGACAGAGCTTGAGAGGATCTGCAGAGAGAAACTCCCTAAATACAGGTGTGCCAAGCTTGTAGCGTCATACCCAAGAAGACTCCAGGCTGTAATCCCTGCCAAAGGTGCTTCAACAAAGTACTAAGAAAAGGGTCTGAATACTTATGTAAATGTAATATTTCCGTTTTTTATTTTGAATAAATTAGCAAGAACAGTTTTGAATTTGTCATTATGGGTATTATGGGTATTTTGTGTAGGTTGAGGGATATATATATATTTTTGAATACATTTTAGAATAAGGCTGTAACCTGTCCATATATTTACACCCTCTACTGGGCGAGTCAACTCCTTGCATATCTAGACATCCAATACATCTCTGTTGCTAGGCAGGAACTTAAGTGATGTGTGTAATAAAACTTTCTTCTTCCTTCATGGGACCTGACCTGACCTTGGCCCACATTCCTCATTAATCCACAGCTATCCAGCCTTATCAGTGGTTGCCTTTTCCCTCACTTAGTAACTCTCCAAGCCCATGGCTCCTATCCAACCTCTATTGACCCTACCATATACATTCCTCATACATGTAACCATTAACTTCTAGTACAGCAAGTATTTCAAACTAGAACCCAACAAACCTAACAATATGTGAACAATGTCAAGTGGTCTGAATACTTTCCGAAGGCACTGTATATGTCACTGTTAAAGTTGACAGTTCTGCAAGTGGCTTTGGATAAAAGTGTCTGATAATGACTATATGATACTTTAATATTATATCATGCAAGTGTCTCACAATTGAAGTGTATGGGAGGTGATTGATATTCACCATGGATTCTATAGGTAGTGGTACAGCTGTGAGTACTGACTGTTGACTGTATGTGTCATTGATAGGCGCAAGGAGTAGAGATGCATGTTGTTAGAAATAACAGCAGAGCACACTTACCCTCTGTACTAGTTGTAGTGTACTAGTTGTAGTGTACTAGTTGTAGTGTACTAGTTGTGTTCAGCATCAGCCGTTCCAAATTCTGGAGATCTATTTTGTTGTGTTATTGTTTCTTATGTACTCATGGCTGGGCGATTCATTTCCCTGCCGATGTGTCCTTGAGCAAGGCACTTAACCCTAATTTGCTCCAGGGGCCGACCCTGTAGGTAGGCCGTCATTGTAAATAAGAATTTGGTCTTAACTGACCTGCCTAGTTTAAAAATTAATTACACATACACAATACTAATTATTTTATAATTCTATTTTTAATCACAGGAGCCTATTGCCTGTCCGTGTTGGACTATGACAACACTAAAGGTCTCAACGTCAAACACTACAAGATACGCAAGCTAGACAGCGGCGGTTTCTACATCACCTCACGCACCCAGTTCAGCAGTCTGCAGCAGCTGGTCTTCCACTATCGCAGTAAGTAACGCATTATAAGCACTTTGTAACGCCTTACGTACTAATAGCTGCTTACAGCAATAGATATTATACAGCGAGTAACACCAAACTTGAAGGTAAGGTTTTAGTATTTATTTGTCCATGTAAGTCAAGGGCATGATGGGGGAAATTGTCATTCTGTTTTCCAACTAGTGTTAAGTGAATAGTTAATCTATATATATAGAATATATACTTTTTCTGACATGTTATGCAGTGTTTTTGTCAAGCATATTGCTTATACGTCAAAGTGAAACAGAATAGAGGCTAAACAGACATTGCTCAACCACTCAATAAGAATATCAAACAGATTGGCACATCTGACAAATGTCAGAAAGGTAATCCTATCTCGCAGAAAACGTGGATAATATTAACAAGAGTGGACAGTGCTAAATCTCTGGGTGGTAACAGTATGCCTCTTTCTGTCTCTCCCTACCTAACCCCAGAGCATGCAGACGGTCTGTGCCACTCTCTGACGGAGGTGTGTCCCGTGCTGAAGCCTCAGACCCAGGGCCTGGCCCGCGATGCCTGGGAAATCCCACGGGAGTCCCTCTACCTCGACCTCAAACTGGGCCAGGGCTGCTTCGGAGAGGTCTGGATGGGTAAGACTCTCTTTGAAATAGATTAATAATACATGCTTTTAATTACAGCACGACCAATATAATCGTTTGACCAATATTATCGGCTGATATTAGCCTTTTACGGATGTATTTGTATCGGCATTTAATCCACCAAAAAGAATGCGGAGAACACGGTAAAAAAACAAAACAAGCCATTCTAAGCCTATCTTGCCTTGGCGCGCTACAGCAAGAGACAGCAAGCTACGCTGTATAAAAACCGATTTATGCTTGATCCGGCAATGTGGTCCCGATGCTCCGTCCTCTGGAGGCTTGTCTTTGTAACGATGCGCAGGGCTCCGTGTAGCTCCTCACTGACATGATTGGTTGACGGTAGGTGTGGGGGCGGTATGTCCTGTATAACACAAACTCACTTCCAAAGCGGAGCTATATGGAGCCCTTCGCATTGTTACAACATTTGGGAGGCTCATGGCAACGCAGTACAGAGCTTGATTTGGCCTCCGCAGGTCTCCAGAGGCTCTGCAATTGAATCACACCCTCCATATGGAGCCTCCGGGCCGCATAAATCGGCTTTTACTGTTACTGCTTTTACATTGAGTGCTGAGTCGGTAGAAGCTTGCCAGCTCAATAAAGTGTCAAAAATGCACAATGGCCATATACTGTTGCGTGGAGTGTCATGGTTGGGTGTCGTGATAAACAATGGATGCTATGCTCAAGTGTAAAGAATGAGCCATGCTAAGAACGTCCAACTCTGTGGTAATTGTTACAGCCATTTAGTGAAGCCTGTGAAATCTGCTGTGTTATATTTGCTCTTTGTGAAGGGTATTCCCCAAGCTTTACAAAAAAACATAGCAGGTTACAAAGTAGCGCTTCATAGATACGTTTTGATGTTTGGTTTGTCACTTGTCAGGGACTGGTCCAAATTCATGTTTTGCCATACCCATCTAGCCAGCTAACTAGCTGTGTGAGAGTACTTGACTCTGTTCGCTGAGGGTAGTGCTATCCGGGATCCTTGGGATGTTCATACGCTAAACCCTAACCCCTACCCTAACCATAACCCCTACCCTAACCATAACCATAACCCCTACCCTAACCATAACCCCTACCCTAACCTAAATCTTAACCCGTTCACTATGGTAACACACAGTTTATCCTCTGTTCACTATGGTAACACACAGTTTATCCTCTGTTCACTATGGTAACACACAGTTTATCCTCTGTTCACTATGGTAACACACAGTTTATCCTCTGTTCACTATGGTAACACACAGTTTATCCTCTGTTCACTATGGTAACACACAGTTTATCCTCTGTTCACTATGGTAACACACAGTTCATTTCTGGTGCTCTCGAATTCTGTGTTTCTTTCCTCAAATAAAGAAAATCTGCTTTTTGTGTAGCTTTATGGATTGTATGGATTGTGTAGCACAATCCATACAGATGATTATTTTTCTGATTTCAGCTATAATAATACAAATATGTGCAGATATATTGTTTATCGGTGAATCCCATATCGGTCCGGCTCTACTTTTCATTCCAATTTCATGTATTCCACCTATAACGTGCGCCTGTACCATGTGTTGTCTGAGTCGCAGAGATAAATAATGTACTCCTTTAGCTACGAAAGCATTGGGAAACCAACTTCTGGTTGTGCTGGGGTCTCTGACCCATGGTTTTTTGTGTTTCCACAGGGAAGTGGAACGGTACAACGCGGGTGGCCATCAAGACCCTGAAGACAGGCACCATGTCCCCAGAGGCCTTCCTCCAGGAGGCGCAGGTCATGAAGAAGCTGAGGCACGAGAAACTGGTGCAGCTCTACGCCGTGGTGTCTGAGGAACCCATCTACATCGTCACGGAGTACATGACCCAAGGTAACTGTAGACACACATCATTACTATTATCAGTATGACTGTCCATCGTTGCCAAAAATAACATTGCTTCCGGGGATGGGTTGTAGAACAGATGTGGCCACAACTATTGTTACAAACACACACACACGCATTATCAAGTTGTAGTGCCCTACGTAGGGAAAAGGGTGCCACTTAGTACATGAGAGACACACAAACACACACTCATCATCATCATCATCACTGACTACAATGGACTATGGTTCAAGCTGGCCTTCGCATGTGCATGCTCCCACACATCTTGTTCTTGTGTTCTCTCTCTCAGTATGATGGTAACGCTGTCGCTCTCACAGGTAGCCTGTTGGATTTCCTGAAAGGTGACACGGGCAAGCTGCTACGTCTACCCCAGCTAGTGGATATGGCATCTCAGGTGGGACATTCAGTGCAATGTTGGTTATACCTTTCATGTAATTATTTTATTTAAGTTATTTTGGCATCTTCTTTTTCCCCTCCTTTCTTCACATTATCCCCTATTTTTCCCTCTATCCTCTCTCTCATTTCATCTCATCTCCCCTCTACTCTCATCTCCCAGATTGCAGCAGGGATGGCATACGTAGAGAGGATGAACTACGTCCACAGAGACCTCAGGGCTGCCAACATCCTTGTAGGAGACAACCTGGTGTGTAAAGTAGCCGACTTCGGCCTGGCCCGTCTCATAGAAGACAATGAGTACACTGCCAGACAGGGTAAGGCTTCAGTCCAGGTCAAATCTGTGGTTGTTTGTCCTAAACCTGGTTTTGGAGGACCCCTGTTTAACCTGGTTTTCCTTCCAACTGGTCTCTGAGTATAAAGTGGCCGAGTTTGGCCTGCCCCTCCTCATAGAGGATCATGTTTACACTGCCAGACAAGGTAAGGCTCTGGTCTGGGTCCAATATCTATAGGTAAGTGAACTGACATTGTGATGCCAGGACAACCTCTCCCTCAACATCAGCAAAACAAAGGAGTTGATTGTTGACTTCAGGAAGCAGAGACATCACACATCAACAGGACTACAGTAGAGACAACAGAGACATCACACATCAACAGGACTACAGTAGAGACAACAGAGACATCACACATCAACAGGACTACAGTAGAGACAACAGAGACATCACACATCAACAGGACTACAGTAGAGACAACAGAGACATCACACATCAACAGGACTACAGTAGAGACAACAGAGACATCACACATCAACAGGACTACAGTAGAGACAACAGAGACATCACACATCAACAGGACTACAGTAGAGACAACAGAGACATCACACATCAACAGGACTACAGTAGAGACAACAGAGACATCACACATCAACAGGACTACAGTAGAGACAACAGAGACATCACACATCAACAGGACTACAGTAGAGACAACAGAGACATCACACATCAACAGGACTACAGTAGAGACAACAGAGACATCACACATCAACAGGACTACAGTAGAGACAACAGAGACATCACACATCAACAGGACTACAGTAGAGACAACATAGACATCACACATCAACAGGACTACAGTAGAGACAACAGAGACATCACACATCAACAGGACTACAGTAGAGACAACAGAGACATCACACATCAACAGGACTACAGTAGAGACAACAGAGACATCACACATCAACAGGACTACAGTAGAGACAACAGAGACATCACACATCAACAGGACTACAGTAGAGACAACAGAGACATCACACATCAACAGGACTACAGTAGAGACAACAGAGACATCACACATCAACAGGACTACAGTAGAGACAACAGAGACATCACACATCAACAGGACTACAGTAGAGACAACAGAGACATCACACATCAACAGGACTACAGTAGAGACAACAGTTCTAAGTTCCTCTGCCTCCACATCACAGAGGACTTGACATGGACCAACAACACCACCACTCTTGTGTAAAAGGGCGCACCAGTATCTCTACTTCCTAAGAAGAACTGTTTGGCCATAATGACCATCGTTATGTTTGGAGGAAAAAGGGGGAGGCTTGCAAGCCGAAGAACACCATCCCAACCATGAAGCACGGGGGTGGCAGCATCATGTTGTGGGGGTGCTTTGCTGCAGGAGGGACTGGTGCACTTCACAAAATAGATGGCATCATGAGGAAGGAAAATAATGTGGATATATTGAAGCAACATCTCAAGACATCAGTCAGGAAGTTAAAGCTTGGTCTCAAATGGGTCTCCAAATGGACAATGACCCCAAGCATACTTCCAAAAAAATGGCAAAATGGCTTAAGGACAACAAAGTCAAGGTATTGGAGTGGCCATCACAAAGCCCTGACCTCAATCCTGTAGAAAATGTGTGGGCAGAACTGAAAAAGTGTGTGCGAGCAAGGAGGCCTACAAACCTGACTCAGTTACACCAGTTCTATCAGGAGGATTGGGCCAAAATCCACCCAACTTATTGTGGGAAGCTTGTGGAAGGCTACCCAAAACGTTTGACCCAAGTTAAACAATTTAAAGGCAATGCTACCACATACTAATTGAGTGTATGTGAACTTCTGACCCACTGGGAATGTGATGAAAGAAATAAAAGCTGAAATAAATCATTCTCTCTACTATTATTCTGACATTTCACATTCTTAAAATAAAGTGGTGATCCTAACTGAGCTAAGACAGGGAATTTTTACTAGGATTAAATGTCAGGAATTGTGAAAAACTGAGTTTAAATGTATTTGTAATGTACTTCCGACTTCAACTGTGCATATGGTGTGCTACAGTAGAAACAACAACATGATATACAGAAAATAAGGAACTTACTTTGATAGGAATACACACATGTCCAACATTTCCTTATTATTTATAAGGAAAACAACAATGAAGGCAATGCGAGCGCCAGTCATGATCACGGTCACAGAAAATGCAGAGTTTCTTTAAATTCACCTGATGTGTTGTTGTATTGCTCTCTGTCTGTGCTAGAGTTTGATTTCACAGCTTTTTCAGTTACTGCTGTAACTATGGTGGCAACTGCTCCCCCTGCTGGATGGTTTAGCCCTTTGCATTGAGTCTGTGGACTTAAACTTGGAACCTGACCTTTGAACTGTGGTGTCTTGAACGTCAGCATAGACTGGATCCAATGCATTCGGGCCTGCTTCTCCACAAACTTCACTAAGTCTTTAAACTGGGCTATTCTGCTATGTTGATCCAGAAAATCACACACCTGAACTCCACTTCTCCCGGAACTTGAATTGCACTTTTGAGATAATAGCTCTGAGATGTGCTCCATGTGTTTTAATGTCCTGCGTTGTGATAGAACAGCCTCTAAAGAATATTGCATCAGAATGCAATGCCTTCCCATCTTCTGGTGTAATGACTGACCAGCTCAGAGCTTTTTCCATATAGTCACTTTTATTTTAATTGCCAGTTGAACTGCTGTTTCCTTGCTTCATTGTATCCCGTTGCTGGATTCATGTGCAAACAGCTACGAACAAGTTATCTTGGTTGGCCACTTGTATACTGCTCTAAATAATAAAGCCTGCAATGCATGCTGTTAGTTTTGCATTCAATACCATGTTGGAAAGCTTTACTTAATGTAATGAAGTGGATCTCCATCGAACACTGGTATTTCTATCTTGTTGGCAGTAGAGAGAGATGCTGCTGTTTTATAAGAAATTCAATGATGTCATTCTGTCTTTGGATAGCATTGGTGAGAGCATGTTGGTTGCTATTATCATTAGCATGGTAGCTGGTAGGATTATCTTAGTGGCTAGTAACATTAGCTTGGTTGCTAGTAGCATTAGCCTGGTTGGATCATAGCACCATCTATGATCGTTAGTGGCTGCTGCTGTGCTTCTATGATGTTGCTTGCAGAATGCAGCCTTGGTCTCCCTGTTTGGATCCTGTACTCAGTACTCAGTAGGAGTAGGTAAACCCTGTTGGTGCAGGATTTTGTGCTATCATTTGCATGAACTCCTCGTTTTGGTCAAGTTCGGTCCGGTTTCTTTTGTCACCCATTACTTGTGACGTTGGAGGAGAGTTTTGTGGTCAGCGTCAGTCCAGTCTCTTTTACTGTCATCCACTTAACTTTTTTTGCTTGTGCACATTCCTTTAAAACTGCAGCTCAGCTTCCATTTCCACTAATTCCTTTGCGTAAACTGCAGCGTTAGCTTTCAAAGCAGCGTTTTCAGCCTGCACTTTCATTCTAGCACTGGATGCCCTTGACCTTGAGCTGGATGCATGTGACTTTGTGGACCAATGGCACTTTGCGTTTCTCAATCATTGTTCGACATGGATGCACTCTCTGATACCACAGAGACACTGTCATCTGGACCAATGACACTTTACAAGTGTGAATCACTTTTCACTTCAACATGCAACCACAACTCCACTTGATCAAGAAATTCCTTGAAAAGCAATAGTTTTGGCTCATACCGATCAGTGATCAACTCTCTTTCTTCTTCAGGCAACATATTATGTACAGCCACATGCAGATCCATAAACTCAGCCAATAAAGCATTGAACACCTCAACAATACTACTGACATCCTCATCATTTTCACCACTGTCCTGAAATGCTTGAACAGCATTCTTTTTCTTTGTTAACACGCCGAACATCCATCAGTGGATGGCAATCGAATTGTACAACTTTTTCCTCATCCAGCTCATCCAGAGCTTTATAACGAGCCATTACCAGTCACAATTCTCTGTTCCAATGTGCATTTACAATAGCACTTAACAGCTTCCCATCACACCGATGGCTCATTAAGTTGAATGGCTTGCGACATTGTTTCCAAAACAGATGTCAACTCCTGGTCTATTTCGTCAGCAGAGATACTTTTCTTCCTCTTTGATAAATCCATAATGTGTGGAGCTCCATTAAATCCATGGCGTTTTAATTGTTTTATCATAAATGTAGCGGCTTTTCAAATAGCCAATGGAAAACCAGTTTAATACATCCAAAATCCAATGAGGAAACTGATGGCTTGATTAATAAAAAACGTAACTTAATATCTGTAGATTCCAAAATAAGGTAAACAAAGGTTAAGGTAAAACGTATGTGGTTCAAAAAAATGTATACCAACCCGGTGTCCCAAACATTTCCTGGTAGGCCTGACTTCCTGTCTCAGACCTATTTTTAATTCAAATCATAGACCCATAATAAGAGACCGCATAACCAAATAATACATGCACCATAACTGTATATAGAAATTAAATTATGATATTCTAAATGAGCAGTATCGTCAAATAAACAGATATCTTGATCAATTAAAAAAATTAAAAAATTTAAACACACACACACACACACACACACACACACACACACACACACACACACACACACACACACACACACACACAAATATATTCTAGCTACACATACATCACATCTGCTGCTACCAGACTCTTATTTACTATTGCTAATACTGCACAGTTTAAAACTCACCCGCCAATCCCCCCTTTCACTGATAAATATTCTACTATAAATGGTACCTTCCTGTATTATACTGATGCTACGTGTTTATTCTGTTCTACTGAGTCATTTACTTTATGTTCATATTCTTATTAGTTCTTATTGTAGTTGTATTGTCCAGAAGGAACCTGCAGTAACAATTTAGTTGGACGGTGTAAACCATGTGTATCCTACATAGAACTATTAAAACTTAAAACAATGTGGACCTGGAGTTACTCACTGTAATGGGACCTAGTGTCCCACGAGGTATAGTCACCGTGTCATGCCTTAGACTAACATCCTAAGAATACACACCCCAAGAATGGACCCACACCGGTATCAAAGGGAGGAAACTCTCCGGTCTTTTTCGGTCGGTGGCCCCTCCAAAGGAAACGCACCGCATGTGTTTATTCAAGCAAAGCCCTTTACAGAGAGTCTACTCATCCTATGGATATCCAACCTTGAGGAAACCCAATCCCATTCCTGCTAAAGAAAAATATAAACTAAATGCCCTGTAGGTTAAAAGCAGAGGCTTCCGTCTAACTGAAAAAGTTAACAGGCTCCGATCCCAACAGCTAAAAACAGCAATTTACTCTTGGCATTCTCTCAACCAGCTTCATGAGGTAGTAACCTGGAATGCATTTCAATTAACAGGCGTACCTTGTTAAAAGTTAATTTGTGGAATTTCGTTCCTTCTTAATGCGTTTGAGCCAATCATATGTGTTGTGACAAGGTAGGGGTGGTATACAGAAGATAGCCCATATTATGTCAGGAACAACTCAAATAAGCAAATAAAAACGACAGTCCGTCATTACTTTAAAGCATGAAGGTCAGTCAATACGGAAAATATCAAGAACTTTGAAAGTTTCTTCAAGTGCAGTTACAAAAACCATCAAGCAATATGATGAAACTGGCTCTCATGAGGACCGCCACAGGAAAGGAAGACCCACAGGTACACCTCCAATTGACTCAAATGATGTCAATTAGCCTATCAGAAGCTTCTAAAGCCATGACATCATTTTCTGGAATTTTCCAAGCTGTTTAAAGGCACAGTCAACTTAGTGTATGTAAACTTCTGACACACTGGAATTGTGATATAGTGAATTATAAATGAAATAATCCGTCTGTAAACAATTGTTGGAATAATTGCTTGTGTCATGCACAAAGTAGATGTCCTAACCGACTTGTCAAAACTATAGTTTGTTAACATGAAATCTGTGGAGTGGTTGAACATTTGTTATTTTAATGACTTCAACCTAAGTGTATGTTAACTTCCGACTTCAGCTGTATATGCAGATGATGGTCTTATACTCCTCTGGCCCCACCCTAGATTTTGTGTTAAACGCTCTACAAAAAAGCCTTGTTAGTGTTCAGCAAGCTTTCTCTACCCTTAACCTTGTTCTGAACACCTCCAAAACACAAGCTGCAGGCTAAGGTTGAATCTAGACTTGTTTTCCCTCACCAATGCTCCTTATAGGACACATCACTGCACTCTATACTCCTCTGTAAACTGGTCATCTCTGTATACCCGTCACAAGACCCACTGGTTGATGCTTATTTATAAAACCCTCTTAGTCCTCACTCCCCCCTATCTGAGATATCTACTGCAGCCCTCATCCTCCACATACAACACCCGTTCTGCCAGTCACATTCTGTTAAAGGTCCCCAAAGAGAACACATCCCTGGGTCGCTCGTCTTTTCAGTTCGCTGCAGCTAGCGACTGGAATGAGCTTCAACAAACACTCAAACTGGACAGTTTTATCTCCATCTAACTGACACTTGTTGCTGCTTCTAGTGATCTATTGTTGTCTACATTTTTGTACTTTGTGGTATTGTCCGTGCCTAACAATGTTTGTAACGTTGTGTTGCTACCATGTTGTGTTGTGTTGTGTTGTGTTGCTGCCATGTTGTGTTGTGTTGTGTTGCTACCATGTTGTGTTGTGTTGTGTTGTATTGTGTTGCTGCCATGTTGTGTTGTGTTGCTGCCATGTTGTGTTGTGTTGTGTTGCTACCATGTTGTGTTGTGTTGCTACCATGTTGTGTTGTGTTGCTACCATGTTGTGTTGTGTTGTGTTGCTGTTGTGTTGTGTTGTGTTGCTGCCATGTTGTGTTGTGTTGCTGCCATGTTGTGTTGTGTTGCTACCATGTTGTGTTGTGTTGTGTTGCTGTTGTGTTGTGTTGTGTTGCTGCCATGTTGTGTTGTGTTGTGTTGCTACCATGTTGTGTTGTGTTGTGTTGTATTGTGTTGCTGCCATGTTGTGTTGTGTTGCTACCATGTTGTGTTGTGTTGCTGTTGTGTTGTGTTGTGTTGCTGCCATGTTGTGTTGTGTTGTGTTGCTACCATGTTGTGTTGTGTTGCTACCATGTTGTGTTGTGTTGTGTTGCTGTTGTGTTGTGTTGTGTTGCTGCCATGTTGTGTTGTGTTGTGTTGCTGCCATGTTGTGTTGTGTTGCTACCATGTTTTGTTGTGTTGCTACCATGTGTTGTGTTGTGTTGCTGCCATGTTGTGTTGTGTTGCTACCATGTTTTGTTGTGTTGCTACCATGTTGTGTTGTGTTGTGTTGCTACCATGTTGTGTTGTGTTGCTGCCATGTTGTGTTGTGTTGCTACCATGTTGTGTTGTGTTGCTGCCATGTTCTGTTGTGTTGCTACCATGTGTTGTGTTGTGTTGCTGCCATGTTGTGTTGTGTTGTGTTGCTACCATGTTGTGTTGTGTTGCTGCCATGTTCTGTTGTGTTGCTACCATGTGTTGTGTTGCTACCATGTGTTGTGTTGTGTTGCTACCATGTGTTGTGTTGTGTTGCTGCCATGTTGTGTTGTGTTGTGTTGCTGCCATGTTGTGTTGTGTTGTGTTGCTACCATGTTGTGTTGTGTTGCTGCCATGTTCTGTTGTGTTGCTACCATGTGTTGTGTTGTGTTGCTGCCATGTTGTGTTGTGTTGCTACCATGTTGTGTTGTGTTGCTGCCATGTTCTGTTGTGTTGCTACCATGTGTTGTGTTGTGTTGCTACCATGTGTTGTGTTGTGTTGCTACCATGTGTTGTGTTGTGTTGCTGCCATGTTGTGTTGTGTTGTGTTGTGTTGCTGCCATGTTGTCTCTCTTTATGTAGTGTTGTTTTGTCCTACAGTTTTATTTTTAATCCCAGCCCCCGTTTCCACAGGAGACCTTTTGCCTTTTGGTAGGCCGTCAATATAATTAAGAATTTGTTCTTAATTGACTTAAAACATTAAAATACTAAACCTGGTTTTGGAGGACCCTGTTTAACCTGGTTTTCATTCCAACTGGTCTCTTGATGACTCACTCCGTGACGTCAGTGATTGTAACGAAGGGGCTAAATATCATGAGAAATGAACGTATTCTTGTGAAATGTATATCGCAGCCAAACCACTGGAAACGAGCTACATAGAACAGCAGATTTTAGAGGCTCAACTCTAGCCTTGTTTTAGGAAAACATACTTTTATTGATTTCTTCGAGTTAAAAGCACTGACATTTTGGCTACCGTGGTCTTTTATCAGAGTGTTCCTCTGACCATGAGTCATCAATCTGGATTTTGTTTCCCCAGGAGCCAAGTTCCCCATTAAGTGGACGGCGCCAGAGGCCGCCCTCTACGGACGCTTCACCATCAAGTCAGATGTTTGGTCGTTTGGGGTCCTGCTCACTGAACTGGCCACCAAAGGCAGAGTGCCATATCCAGGTACCATATAATTTTCTTTATGAAACAATTCTAAAGGTAGTCACACACAATGCCTTCTTCAGGGTTCCATATACCACATACTTTGACTAAACAATAGTCCAAGATTAGCCTTTACATACAATTGCACTTAGAAGTGAACAGGGTTTGTATGTTCTGTGTGCTTATTATAGTATTCATAAAGGAGGGGTTTGCATTGAAATATATAGTTAGATTTTTTTGGCTAGTGGCAGATTCAGAATATGTCCTAGAAAAGTTGTACAAATGGCTCTTTAAAACAATTCAGAAAATCTTTATAGACATGCTGTCTAACACTGTGTTCTCTCTCCCCTCTCTTTCAGGCATGGTGAACCGGGAGGTTCTGGACCAGGTGGAACGTGGATACCGGATGCCCTGTCCCGCCGAGTGCCCGGGTTCAATGCACGAGCTCATGCTCACCTGCTGGAGGAAGGATGCCGAGGAGCGGCCCACCTTCGAGTACCTCCAGGGCTTCCTGGAAGACTATTTCACCTCTACCGAGCCCCAGTACCAGCCTGGGGAGAACCTATAGATCTCAGGGACTCACTGCGTGGCTGGGGGAGGTGGGATCGGTTGGTAATAACTGATCCAGAGACAGGTTTTGTGCGGACGGTCGTAGTATTTGAGGGTTGGACTGGACTGAAAGGTGCTGATCCCAGGCATGTGGGGGGAAAGGTGTTTAGCAGCTGTAGCTAGGTGAAACTTCAACCCGGAGTAAGGATGGAGGATAATGAGATGGGACATGGCCACTGTTTTGACCCTCCCTCTGTCCTAGTACCCTTCTCCTCAAAGGCTCTGTCCGGATTCCTTCACACTTCTCCCAAAGGGTGCACTTGTGCACTAACTGTCAAGCATTGGATTGGTGTAAGCATTGGTTAGACTAGAGGAAGTCTCCCCGTTGTTGACGTTTTGAGAATCTGTCAGTTTGAGAATCTAGACGCAGCCATAGCACCACAGCACCTGACCTCTCCACCTCCTCTTTTTGCAGAGCACTGCCATCTATTGTCCCTCTCTCTGGTGTGTGCCAAATGGAACCCTATTCCTTACACAATGCACTACTCTTGACCAGAGCCCTATAGCCCCTCATTAAAAGTAGTACACTAGAGCAGTAGTAGGGAATATGGTGCCATTTAGGACTCAGCCTCTGTGTGCGTGTCTCTGTCTGTCCCTCTGTCTGTCCCTCTCTCTCTTTTTCTTATTTCCTCCTCTTTATCTCTCTCCAGTATCCTCAAGTGCTGCTTACCTGGGGGCGGCAGGTAGCCTAGCGGTTAGAGCGTTGGGCCAGTAACCGAAAGGTTGCTGGTTCGAATACCCAAGCCGACAAGGTGAAAAACCTGTTGATGTGTCCTTGAGCAAGGCACTTAACCCTAATTTGCTCCAGGGGCTGACCCTGTAGTTAGGCCATCATTGTAAATAAGAATTTGTTCTTAACTGACTTGCCAAGTTAAATAAAGGTTCAATAAATAAACTACTCCAGGTCACCAGGTGTCTCCAAAATAAATCTCAAATTAAAGTTTTTCTTTGTTGTTTTTTTACGGATGCTGCTTCTTTCTTCGTCTGTCCATTTCAATAAAACTGAGTTGTAAAACTCATGTGAAACGTTTTAGAAGAAAGTTTATTATACCCATAGAAGTGACGTCAGCGTTAATACAGACTCAAGCCCACGTTGTCCCTGCCTGTTTCAGTCCGTTTTATTCTGTTTGGTACCTATTGAACACAGCCCTGTGTTTTGGTGCAATCACCCTGAGATTATTGTGGCTCAGTTGTACAATCATTTGAAACCTATTGATAAGGATCCAAAACTTGAATTCTTAAATCCATTCCTTTTTATGGGGTTTACGGGAATCATCAATAAATTAACCAGAAAAACATGGAAATTAAGTAAAGCTTTGAACCAATCTGATATGAATGATCGCATTACTGCACAGTTAGTTATTTGTGAACCAATAGTGGCACTACAATCTATGTACGACTTAATCCCTAACAAACACAACAAATTACCACAATCCTTTACAGGCAATCCTTCAATGGCTACAATCCTTCAATGGCTACAATCCTTCAATGGCTACAATCCTTCAATGGCTACAATCCTTCAATGGCTACAATCCTTCATAGGCAGAAAGACAGATGGGGAATTTAAACACTTCACACTATTGTGCTGACCCAAACTGTACTGCTTCTAACTGTGCTGACCCAAACTGTACTGCTTCTAACTGTGCTGACCCAAACTGTACTGCTTCTAACTGTGCTGACCCAAACTGTACTGCTTCTAACTGTACTGACCCAAACTGTACTGCTTCTAACTGTGCTGACCCAAACTGTACTGCTTCTAACTGTGCTGACCCAAACTGTACTGCTTCTAACTGTGCTGACCCAAACTGTACTGCTTCTAACTGTGCTGACCCAAACTGTACTGCTTCTAACTGTGCTGACCCAAACTGTACTGCTTCTAACTGTGCTGACCCAAACTGTACTGCTTCTAACTGTGCTGACCCAAACTGTACTGCTTCTAACTGTGCTGACCCAAACTGTACTGCTTCTAACTGTGCTGACCCAAACTGTACTGCTTCTAACTGTGCTGACCCAAACTGTACTGCTTCTAACTGTGCTGACCCAAACTGTACTGCTTCTAACTGTGCTGACCCAAACTGTACTGCTTCTAACTGTGCTGACCCAAACTGTACTGCTTCTAACTGTGCTGACCCAAACTGTACTGCTTCTAACTGTGCTGACCCAAACTGTACTGCTTCTAACTGTGCTGACCCAAACTGTACTGCTTCTAACTGTGCTGACCCAAACTGTACTGCTTCTAACTGTGCTGACCCAAACTGTACTGCTTCTAACTGTGCTGACCCAAACTGTACTGCTTCTAACTGTACTGTGCTGGCTTGGGATATTTTCTCTTCACATTGTCCTTTCCAGCACGATTCCAGACACTATGGTGGATGTGGAACCAGTCCAGTGCAGTACTGCTCAGATGATGGTCATAGGTTAGGTTAGGTTTAACAGTAGACTCAGCAAGATGATGTGTATACACACACAGAGTAAACAGTAGTAGTGGTTCAAGTTTAGAGTTGGGGAGTAACTGATTACATGTAATCAGTTACAGGTTTATGTAATCTGGTTACAAAAAAACAAACTAATCAGTTACATTACCCACAAAAATGTTGTAATCAGATTAAATACTTTTGAAAAACTAGATGATTACTTCTTGGATTACTTTTAAATTCAGAACGGATGTTTGTGAAAAAATACACTTCTCTGTTTTCTCAATGACATTCAATTCAGCGTTAAAAAAGGTGCAAGTTTAAGTTTGTTCCACCTGAGCGAGTCTGACCACCAATCAGAGACCACTATGATGACACACCAAATGATGACCACCAATCAGAGACCACTATGATGACACACCAAATTATGACCACCAATCAGAGACCACTATGATGACCACCAATCAGAGACCACTATGATGACACACCAAATGATGACCACCAATCAGAGACCACTATGATGACACACCAAATGATGACCACCAATCAGAGACCACTATGATGACACACCAAATGATGACCACCAATCAGAGACCACCATGATGACACACCAAATGATGACCACCAATCAGAGACCACTATGATGACACACCAAATGATGACCACCAATCAGAGACCACCATGATGACACACCAAATGATGACCACCAATCAGAGACCCCTATGATGACACACCAAATGATAACCACCAATCAGAGACCACTATGATGACACACCAAATGTGTTTGATGGATCTCTTGTCTTCTTCTAATGCCCCTTAAAGTAATCAGATTACTAAGTTTGGGTAATAAAGTACCTATCTATCTATCTATACAAAAGTTACATTACTGACTGCAATTTTGGACAGGTAACTAGTAACTAATGATTACATTTAGAAAATAACCTACCCAACCCTGGCCAATGTCCGCAACAATCGGAACCAATTTGCAGTGAGTTACAGTGGGCCCCGAAATTATTAACACCTTTGAAGATGAGAAAAAATGCCACTGGTGTGTGTGGCCAAAGAGCTCTATTGTCATGTCATTTGAAGAGGGCAGTCCATAAGCACAGACAAAGGATATCAAGGATCTGGAAGGATATAATATAATTACCCTTTTTTAAATTTTTTGTAAATTTATTTCATAGAGTAATTTTTGCTAATCTTCATCAAAGGTGCCAATAATTTTGGACCCCATTGTATGTGATATTTGAGGCTCTCACTAATTGATTGTACAATGTAATATTATGATAATTGTATAGTTTGTGAGTGTGGGGATTAGATACGTTTATTTCAACATTATATGGAAAAGCTTTTATAGACATTGGCAACACTGCCGAGTTGAACCTTGCTGTTGGAAAACAAACATTAGTGTCTGACTTTTGACTGTCGCAGATAAACCTCCCCCGACTTCACTCGACTTTAGCCTTTACCCCTCAAACACACCCAATACCTGCGGTGCTGCTCATGGCAATGTCATCTCGCTGAGTCTACCTTATTATTAAATTATAAAGTCAATCTCAATGTGACCTTGAAAAACCCCATCAGGAAAAAAAGCTTGAAAACCCCCCCAAAAAAAACAACATAAATCATTGTTCATTTTATTTTATTTGAGTTCTTTTTGGAGTCAAAGTTAATAGTTTCAGTCTAGTTTTTTAAAATGGGTTTGTTCATTATTTTATTTCAGTTTACTAAATAGTTCTCATGATTTGTTTTAGTGTGTTTTAGTTTACTATAATAACGTTGCTCTGTATTTAATTTCTTTCTTGCCTTTGCTTGAATGTTTTGATGAAACATCTGGGTTACAGTGAGTAGCTTTTGGTGTACATGGTTTATCTTGAATGTTGTGTGATTTGGGTAACACAAAAAATACATTCTTGGGAGACACTGTTGAAAAGTGTTATTTCGGCAGCTCAATGGAGATTGGTCTATAACTTAAACCTAGGTTTGAAGAATTCCGGTCAGTTTCCCAAAATTCCCAGGTTTTCCAGAAATCCTAGTTAAAGGATTCCATATTTCCTGATTATTACCTCCTGATTTCGGGAAATATTGAAACCGTGGCTTCTGGAAAACCTGTGACTTTTGAAGAAGTTACCAAAATGTCACAACCCTAAATCTCTAGTGCTAAAAGACACAAAGAAAGGACCTCAAAATAAGAAACTGGCAGCATCCTGTTGTGGGGGAGCTTTGCTGCAGGAGGGACTGGTGCACTCCACAAAATAGATGGCATCATGAGGAAGGAACATTATGTGGATATATTGAAGCAACATCTCAAGACATCAGTCAGGAAGTTAAAGCTTGGTCGCAAATGGGTCTTCCAAATGGACAATGACCCCAAGAATATTTCCAAAGTTGTGGCAAAATGGCTTAAGGACAACAAATTCAAGGTATTGGAGTGGCCATCACAAAGCCCTGACCTCAACCCTATAGAACATTTGTGGGCAGAACTGAAAAAGCCTGTGCGAGCAAGGAGGCCTACAAACCTGACTCAGTTGCACCAGTTCTGTCAGGAGGAATGGGCCAAAATTCACCCAACTTATTGTGGGAAGCTTGTGGAAGGCTACCCGAACCGTTTGACCCAAGTTAAACAATTTAAAGGCAATTGTACCAAATACTAATTGAGTGTATGTGAACTTCTGACCCACTGGGAATGTGATGAAAGAAATACAATCTGAAATAAATAATTCTCTCTACTATTATTCTGACACTTCATAAAATAAAGTGGTGATCCTAACTGACCTAAAACAGGGAATTTTTACTAGGATTAAATGTCAGGAATTGTGAAAAACTGAGTTTAAATGTATTTGGCTAAGGTGTATGTAAACCTCCGACTTCAACTGTATGTTTTATAAACCTATGCAGTTTCTAGTTTACTATTCCTGAAACATTCTCATTGTTTGAAACTGAGAATATCAGAAGATTGATGATTTTGTAAACAGTATTTATTGTATCAGGATTGGATTGAAATGGGTATACCACTTTATGTTAGATTTAAATGTGCAATAAGTGTCTTGGTAAGTTTACAATGAATGCTGACCGTAAGCTGCTCTGGATAAATGAATGACCAAAATGCATGTTATCCTGATTGTTGAATTATGCTAATTTAAAAAAACAAAAAACTGTTTTAAGTAAGAATAGGCATTGGTCTGAAGCCCAAAAATATAGCTACCAAGGTTTTCTAGCACACAGCTGTTACAGTTGGTATTGTGCTTCAAACTACTGTATGTGTAGGCAGATTGCTTAGGATTCAAACGTTCTCAAACAGCCTAATTCATACTCTTATAGGTGTTTCAACAATATTGTGATTTCTACCGCATACAAGGTGAAGAGAGAGATGCATGGTTATAATCCCCCAAAATTGAAAAGAAGGCACTGGGATGCGCTGTCTGTAACCTCGCGACAGCAGAGTGGATGACGTCACACGCGGTGTTTGCGTCCGCAGTGGGCGGGATATAAACAATAACAGCGATGATCGCTGTGAATTCCCTCTGCAAATAGTAGGGTCTCAGCTCACAGCTCAATGTCCGGCTACAAAATATCACGTTGCCCATAATGATAGATGGTGTAGCCGGTTTATACTTACTCAGCTTTGCCTTACACTTCCGGTAGGCGGCTTTATGTTGGGTTTCTGTTGGTCCCCAATTAGAGGCAGCTGCCATACGTTGTCTCTAATTGGGGATCCTATTTAAGGTAATTAGTTTCCCACCTGTGTGTGGTTCTTTGTTTGTTGCTTTTGACACATCAGTTTGTGATTTGGTTCTCTCCTTTGTTGTTTTTTTGAGTACCAATAAAAGGAATGTCTGTTATACTACTGCTCAGCGCCTCTGGTCCTATCTTCGAACCATGACACTAGATAAAAATGTCTTACTATATATTTTCAAGTATATAGTATATTTTGTAATCTTGTTAAACAACTCCAGTGTAGATTTGGCCTTGTGTTTTAGGTTATTGTCCTGCTGGAAGGTGAATTAATCTCTGTGTCTGGTGGAAAGCAGACTGAACCAGGTTTTCCTCTAGGATTTTACCTGTGCTTAGTCCTATTCCGTTTCTTTTTTATCCTGAAGAACTCCCCAGTCCTTAACGATGACAAGCATACCCATAACATGATGCAGCCTCCACTATGCTTGAAAATGTGGAGAGTGGAACCCAGTAATGTGTTGTATTAGATTTGCTCCAAACATAACACTGTATTCAGGACAAAAAGTTAATTGCTTTGCCAACATTTCCTCATCTGCCTCCCCTTCTAATGCAACTATCCCCGATGCTTCTCCCTCTTTTTCCCCTGGAGGCAGTTACTGAGTCCCAGGTACTAAAGGAGCTCCTGAAAATTGACCCCAAAAAAACATCTTCTCTCAGCACATATCAAAGCTGCAGGCTAAAGTTAAATCTAGACTTGGTTTCCTCTATCATAATCGCTCCTCTTTCACCCCAGCTGCCAAACTAACCCTGATTCAGATGACCATCCTACCCATGCTAGATTACGGAGACATCATTTATAGTTCGGCAGGTAAGGGTGTTCTCGAGCGGCTAGATGTTCTTTACCATTCGGCCATCAGATTTGCCACCAATGCTCCTTATAGGACACATCACTGCACTCTATACTCCTCTGTAAACTGGTCATCTCTGTATACCCGTCGCAGGACCCACTGGTTGATGCTTATTTATAAAACCCTCTTAGGCCTCACTCCCCCCTATCTGCGATATCTACTTCAGCCCTCATCCTCCACATACAACACCCGTTCTGCCAGTCACATTCTGTTAAAGGTCCCCAAAGCACACACATCCCTGGGTTGCTCGTCTTTTCAGTTCACTGCAGCTAGCGACTGGAACGAGCTGCAACAAACACTCAAACTGGACAGTTTTATCTCCATCCCTTCATTCAAAGACTCAATCATGGACACTCTTACTGACAGTTGTGGATGCTTTGCTTTTACTACACTAAAGAAAATGATGTACTTTTTACTCCATACATTTTCCTGACACCCAAAAGTGCTCGTTACATTTTGACAGGAAAATTGTCCAATTCACCCACTTATCAAAAGAACATCCTGGTCCTCCCTACTGCCTCTGGCCTGGCGGACTCACTAACACTTATCAAGAGAACACCCTGGTCATCCCTACTGCCTCTGGCCTGGCTGACTCATTAACACTTATCAAGAGAACATCCTGGTCATCCCTACTGCCTCTGGCCTGGCGGACTCATTAACACTTATCAAGAGAACATCCTGGTCATCCCTACTGCCTCTGGCCTGGCGGACTCATTAACACTTATCAAGAGAACATCCTGGTCATCCCTACTGCCTCTGGCCTGGCGGACTCACTAACACTTACCAAGAGAACATCCTGGTCATCCCTACTGCTTGTTCTCCGGGGCTCGATCTCAACGTGTCTTTCTGACAGTCCTTGTGTCTTATCTCCTTGCCTCATCAACCATATTGGAAGACTGGGTTCAGGGTCCAGGGTCTAGGGTCCAGGGTCTAGGGTCCAGGGCCTCCTCTCTGACCTTATTCTCCAACGTATTGGAGACTGAGGCGTAGGATAGAGAATGTGCGGAATCAAGGAAAGATTACTTCAGAAAGAGACATGGGTGAATTTGATTTGGTATCGGATGAGAAGATCTGAGAAGAAGATTTTCTCCAGTTCCCTTCTTGCTTCCCTCTGACGTTATGAGGAGGCG